>SMLS01075189.1:0-35470 GCA_004785975.1 Popillia japonica | reverse complement strand
TAACGAGTACAGCCAGTACTTCTTTTCACCTAAATTACTTTGATTGTAGATCAGCAAATTAATTTGAATTGAAGAACTTTTAAGATTAAATATGGTCGTAAAGCTATTAAATGTGCACTAGCAAACGCATTTCCCAAACATGCCAATATATCAGAACTTGTTGAGAGAGTTTACGCTATATATGTATCCAGCTCCTATAGTTCTGTTTGGAAACATCAAAGATAGCAAAGGATGTAATCAAAGAATACATAATATCCACGTTAATTAATTGGCTGTAATCAAGATCTTTGTGGGATGGGTGCCGCAACTGCTGAGTGCTGATCAAAAGTTCATACGAATGCAAAGGTCTTGTGAGCATTTATAACGTTTTTAAGAAAAAACGCAATCTAAAAACTACAGCAATCGGAAAGGTGGCGACAGTTTTATTTACAGAAAAGGTATTTTCCTAGCTTCCTAGCTTGAGATGCAACAGGTATTCTATTGGATTATTACTTTCCAAAAGATGGAACAATTCGATGTGCGTACCTACTATACACTTTTGACATAGTAATATGAGAGCTGCCGTACATGTTAATTCTAACGAAATTGAGAGTTTGAAGTATCATCGGTCTAAATATAGCGAGGTGACGGATTTTGTGGAAAATTTTTTAACATAGCTTCGGCGATCAAACAAGCAGGATTAATGGAATAATGCTTATTATCTATGTGGGAAAGCTGAATACCTAATAGTCAAATAACGGTGGTAGCTACTGAATAATATTATTACGTATTGTTAAAAAACTAGACAATCAATGAGGGAGAGGTATTTTTTATTTTTGGGGTTACAAAAAGTTAATTCGAAAGAGTAAAAATGAAATTTGTAAATTGTTGATCAGTCTAATTTCATGAAAATGTAATCCGTTAAATTGCAAATTCTTTCTCATCTTCATCATTCCTAGAGTGGCCAGCGTAGATACTGTCAAAATTGCACCATAATAAACGTAATCTATATATCACTTACGCCTAAACAATTACTTTAAGCTGCAATTAAACGAAATTAAGATTGACGGTTGTCTTCTTGTCCGTAACCTTTTTTTACGCACTCATCGTTCGCATATTTGTCTTAATTGTCCGTGCCATCACGCAGTCAGCTGGCTAGCTAGTTGTAGTGCGATATCGAACGGCCACTTTATGACTCATGTTTCTGAACTCTCTGCGCCCGTCGCTGATTAAAATTAATCTTTGATTTATCTCCACACCCTCTTTACTGTTACGAGTTTATATTGTTCTAGTGTCCGTCCGAGGCTGACTGGCTGGCTGCTCTTTGCTACGTGACTGTCACTCTTCCGTGCGCTCTTGTTCCTGGTTCGCGGCAGCAATAATAACATTTCCTATTGTATTACGTTAATTGCATCTCCATTAGTGGCGAGACATCGGCCGACATAACTCTAACATTATGACCTGAGAATTTAAAAATGATGAGTACGGGGTTCGGGATAATACAAGTGATGTATAAATGACGGCCTTTATACCTAGATTATTACGAAGGAGCATCCATTCAATGCCGAACCAACAATAAAAAGGTACATACAGCCACAGATTAATCGTAAGGTACAGAAAAACGACTTTTTAATAACGGGCATTGGATATTTGTACCTAGAACAGCTAACAACCAACATGGTATCGATATTTCTCTTTGTTACAAAAAGCAAGGTATTATGACTAGAAATAACTAGTGATCTATTAGTTACTCCATTGGTGTTGTTTTTATAAGGCAAATTAATAAAACTAGGCAACAGTTTCTAAAGGTTATCTTCGCGGCTAAAAATATTTATTAGTTTATTAGTATTACTGAGGTCAATCATACAGGTAGTATTGCTTTCAAATCTGCAGTTTACAGTGGGGCGTTTGAAAGTAAATACTGTACCTAGTTACCAAATCGGTGATTATAATTATTTGTATTTTGTATTTGCTTCCTAGGTAACGATAGAATGTATTGATCTTACACGTCTTTCGCAGTTTAACTCTACTCACATTGAATTCAGAAGCAAATATTACCAGGAAAAATTTGAATTTCCAAAAATCTTTATTCTATATCCAATAGCTTTATTCGTCTACGTACTATTTACACATTACGTCACGCATTTCCATTCACTCAGTTTTCTTCGAGTTCGTGAGGCAAAGAGTCAGTTTTAAATATTCAAATGGTCGATCAAAGGACTATTCTTACTTATCCTGTCCGAGTCGGATGCTCATGAACATGTAAATGCTGCGTAGCGTGACCGTAGAAGGCGCCATGGGGATACAAAATGCGCCTCCACTGCCCGTCTGAAGCCCCTCTTGGCGCATGAAGACCGCCTTATCCGTGTATCCGAACGCCTGTGCTGGACACTGTCCAGGAACGCTCTATTGGGTTTAAAAACTTTTCCGAGTTCTTTATTTACTTATTGCGTCTTGGTATACTCGATACTCCCGTGTAATTCGATTCATTGAACTGTGTTTGATATGAAATTGCTTGGAGACGCTCCTGAGGAGAATGTCTTTTAAGATAGGAACGAGGATGTCGATATATTTTATATACACATATATATATATGTATAACTTAATGCTGCTAACTATAGAAATAGCAATAGTTGGAAGTAGTGGTTTATAAAGGAACTTTAAATAAAAAAAGGTTTAAATTTTCTTGTCATTCCACTATTAAATATTTCAATATATATTTGTTTGCTTGTCCTCTTTTTATTATTTCTAAAACGTCTTTTTATATACGACGCAACCTATAAAAGAGATTCCAATGTCGAACAACATTGGCCGGAAGCCTGCCAAGATTTGAACTAATATATACATATCTAAGAACGAAATTGCTACTTTCTAAACTCAAAAATATTGGTCTACTTGTCAAAATTTATTAATATTCCAGTATTGACACTTCAGCACTGAAATTATTTGGCACAAAATTTATTTAGTGATAAATAATCAATAAATAATTTTCAATTTAATCAGCGACTAGCATGCCTCTGTATAAGTAGTTATTAACAGCACCCCAGCAGCTGCTATGGATACTATGCTAAACCTATCTTTCCTTGGCATTTTCATCACGGAAGAGGCAAGAATGAGAACGTACAGAACAGGGAATACTAACAACTAAACTCATTATAGGCCGGGTCACACAACTATAGAAACAGTTGTCAGAAACCCAATCTTTGATACAGGCAGCGACATAGCAATTTATGATCTCCAATGACAAACCCTACAAACTTTTCTTAAATTGGTATGAGTGGAGAACTCCGAGAACCTAAAACTGGTACACGGATGAGTCAAAAGCAGGTACTAATTCGACGTTGCTGCCTATAATAAAAACAAAGGTTACAAAGTATGTGCAGCACTTGAGGTTTCAAACAGGAATATATGTATGCTATATAAACCTGTACGTTGGAGACTCTGCCCTCAAGGGCAAGCACAAACCACTTGGATTCTCTATGACAGTCAGACAGACTTAAAGGCTCTACGATTTTATCACATAGCCTCCAAAGTAGTATAGGAGTGTCTGTAAAACGTAACTGCTCTGCACAGAAACAACAATGGTAATGAAGCTGCAGACCAGGTAGCGAAGGAAGGTTCCCAAGTGAAATTTACTGGATTGATGTCAGGTCTAGGCATTACAAAGAGTGAGTGCTGCAATTAGTGAGTGGACCGTAAAACAACACCAATTAAATTGGAGAAACACACAGTAAACAGATGATGAAACGACTACCACGATTAATTACCGACTAACTAACTAAAACAGAATTCAACTTATATAAAGCAGTAACGTGTCTATAAACAGGACATGGCTATCTAAGACGTTACTTGCAGAAGATGGGGTCTATAAAGACGAATCCTTATGCAAACTATCTAATGAGGAAAAGTAAAGTGTTTCTCACATCTTCTTTGAATGCGCAGTAGTAAGACCAGGAAGTGTTGCTATGCGGCGCGCACTAGAATTACTGTCCTGAAACCTGTCCTACCTTCATAGTAATCAGTTGGTACGCCCTTAGAGTAGAAGATCTTGGTATACTGAGGGTTTGAGACAGCTTTTCAGGGAGGTGCAGGGTCACTATGAAATGCACAGATGCCATAACGATCTTGCATTGTTGGATAGGTACACTAGAGCTAAACGAAATTATAAAAACCATGTCGAACAAATAAAATCAAACTTCTTGGATAACCTAATTATAAACTCTCCAAATAAAATTAAAGCGTTGTGGAATATAGTCAATAATGTAATCAAGCCACAAAACAGCACCACAAACAATATATCCCTGAATGAGAATTCAGGTAGCGTTGTTTCAGACCTGAACTTAGTTTCTGAGTTATTCAAAGAACATTTCTCTGTCGTCAAAGGATCTTCTATTGGTGCCTTATATAGTGCTTCTTCTTTGTATACATCCAGTATATATTTAACGCCTATGGATGAGTTACAGATAGCCAGTCTCATGCAAAAACTAGCAAAAAAACATTCCGCTGGCATCAATGGTGTCCCATGCCATATTATTGGGTGTGTTTCATCTTCGTTGGTTGCCCGAACGCTCCATTGCATCAATCTTTGTTTAGCGCAAGGTATTTTTCCAGACGAGCTAAAAGCTACTAAAACTAATCCAGTATTTAAAAAAAGGTAGCCAACGACAGGTTCAAAATTATAGACCCATCTCGTTACTGTCGGTCATTTCTAAAATTTTTGAGATTGTAATTAATACACGACTAATGAATTTTCACATTAAGAATCAACTGTTGCCAACTGGGTAAATCCACATTACATAGTGCTATTCACACCGCTTCGAATGTAGTATATGACATTCTAAAAAGGTGTGGCGGGCTGGTACATTTTTTGACCTAACAAGCGCTTTTGATGCAGCAATTGTGATGTTTTATAACATCAATGAAAGCACATTTGTAAAAAACTGCGACGTATTTAGTGGCATGCCGACGAGGGGCTGCCATAATCAAAGTAGTCCTTCCCACAGAACTGAACTTTATGAGTCCAGTCCCACGTATCAGGCCATTATAATGTATAACCAATTGCCAGATTATATGAAATCCATAGCTAGTAAAAATCAGTTTAAAAATGAGGTTAAAAAATATTTATTAGCGCATACTTACTACAGTGTGGGCGAGTACATTGAGCAGTATTAATTGATTTCTTGTTATTCTTTATACATTTTAGAGTACTTTGCCAATGTTTTAGTATGTTTGTGTTATATTTTATACATGCACCTGTGTATTTTTTGTATGTATACCTATGTGATTCTCTTTGTTTGATCTTGTAACAGTCTTTGCTACTGACAATGTCAATATTCCTTAAACCATGGCAAAACATTCATGATCTAAATCTATTTACAACTACCATATTTTCCCAGTTTATATTATATTATTTTTAGATGAGATCAATAATCTTTTAGGCACCTTAACATTACACAAAGTTTTTATCAAAAACTTATGAGAGAGTAGAACTGATTGAGATTGGTAGCGGTAGCTTTATGTCAACAAACAAACTCTTTTATGTGTATGTATGTATGTACTTACATATGATCACAGAAGTATTAATGAGTATACACTTTCGGGTTCTTTAATCATGAAATTGTTGAAATTCATCAATTATTGGACTAATATTTTTGAATTTTTTTTACAGCACATACTCTAGTTCGCAAATAGCTTAATAAATAATTTGAAAAACGAATGCACTTCTTAAGAAGGGAAGCGCTGTTTACAAAAACTACACAGATACTAACTACTACAAATTTTAACTTTTATCTGAATAGAAACTACAGCATGACTATGTGTCCTTCAACAAATTGTGACGCCAATATGTGGTTATTAATAGCGGATAAATTTAATTCTTGAATTATAGTCGGCGTTCTGGAAAAAAAGTAAGAAAGAGGCATTTCAAAGCGCAGGACTCATAAAAATATTTAGAGCTTGTGTTGGTTCGAGGGAGATTTTGTTGCCTCGTGGACATATAATAGCTTTGGAATCGTCGAAAAACTTACTAACAGACATTGTAAATAGCAACTAATAAAATGCTTGAATGTAAAGAATGGGGAGGTAAACTTCTACACAATGTACCTACATACATTTCTTAAGTGTACCTATTTCAGTAGCTTGACATTTATGTTATGGGTACTTGCCATGCTTCCAAGTAACAGTTTCGACACAAGATACATAAAATAGTTAATGGAGCATTACGAGGGTGCACCAATGTGAAATTTGACCCGGTCACGCTTCAAGAGTACTTATTAAAAATGGATATACAACACATCGCAAGTTACAAGCTATACAGCCTTTGTTTTGAGATTATTGATACAGGATATGTTTGCGGTCACGAACCGAAAATGAGCGCCCTTATTTTTTTTTCTGGAAATAAAGACATACAAAAGCTACTTTAGCTGTGTGATAACTTTCCCGAATTATAAATAAGAAATTGATAAAGTAGTTAACTAATTGTCAGTTGTAGTTAAAGTAGGAAATCATCATTTATTGAGGGTGGCGCAATTTCTGTGTGTAATCTTTAACACTATTGCATGAGTCAGGTCCCTTATTGTCCATTCATCAAATAACTTAACGTGTACATAGAACATGGCACATATCGTAGTAATAGAAAGGAGGACTGGAATATACATAAATCGAATGTGGCACCCTACTAAGAATTGTATCGCAACACCATTAAACATATGCGCTTTTCTCGTACAAACCCCTGTAGAAAAGTTTCGAACAAAGCGAATACCATTGAAGTTACAGACGTGATAAGTGAGTCACCAAGATACGGGGTCCTCAAGAGACTGCGTTTATCGAAAATTTCGAAAATGGATTAAGGGATCTTATTATTCTCGTCTGTGATATCTGTAGAATTTGTTGTGGGAATTGAGTGATTTTTTAAAAGATTATTCTAAAAATGACATTAAATGTGCTTATTCATGCTGTTTATCTTGTATTCCTTTAAATTAAAAAAGTAGAATAGTAGGCTTCTTAAGAATCGAAATGTTATAAATACGCTAAAACACTTTCTAATCTTCAAGTATTTAAATTTTTTGGTGGTAAAAAGTGTTACATATTTGCTTCTGCTCAATTTGTGTATGTTTGAAACTGCATTATGAAATCTCTGAAGACTTAGAAGGTTAAAATTGTTAATTGTCAAATTTTTGGCAATTTGCTTAAATTGAAAATAACAAGTCATCGTCTGTCAATGTAAAGGTTTGTTTGCTTACGTAATATAAGAGACAAAATATTGCTGCAATATTTTCTATTTCGATCGAATTTTGCTGTGCCACCTATTGGGGAAGAAATCTTAAAAATCCTCCTATGCAGTCTTCGGGTAATTTATGTTGTTTTGCTTGCTTAATTCTCAATTTCTACATCAGATTAAGTAGTGTTTCAAGTTTTGCGTTATTGTCAGTTGAAAAACTCTTAGTTTAAACGCACATACTACATATGTGATGTAAAAAGTTAATATGTAATTAATATGTACTTTTGATGTATCTATTAACGTCTGAAGAGTAGATTTGCCCAATGTTGTAATAGATTTCAGTTTATATAGCTTTAAAATGTCTTTAAACATTGACCTTCCTTTTGTCTTCGGAGAAAGGGCATGGCTGTTGTGATGGTTACTTCTGGTGGTCCAAACTATATAAAATAAATAATTATTGGAGTTTTCCTAAAAAGTAGTTTATGTGACTGTGGTCCCTAGTTTACGACTTAAATTTTACTGTATAACGTTCTGCACCTTTTATTTTATGAGAAAAAAATGTTCGTTTCCAGCAAATCATATAGATAATAGGAAACCTAAATATTTATTATTCGCTTTTCAATAAAAAATAGTAACTGAAGTCATAAACTATATATTTCTATCTATCGTTAAATATTTAAACTTTCACTTCCATGAACACATCAGCCACAAGTAAAGAATTTAAAAACCTCTCACGTGTGGTTTGTCACCCGAGTATCATTAAATTTAGGTATCACATAAATTTATTTTATCCGTTTACGTCAAATGGAACTTCGGTCTTACTTGTCATCAATTTTAATTTTCTTTTCCATTAATGAAATTTACGTTCTTCAGAAAATACGCTTTACATTTCTGGCATAGGTCCATATCAAATATCAATATAAATAAGACAACATCGCTATCATTGCTATCCCAGATTACAAATTGCCATCTGTTAGCATCATACTACTACAGTTTCTTTGGTATAAATGTATATATTAAAATATTACATATACATATTTGTACATAAATTTTATAGCCATATTCAGCTTTTTAATAAAGCTTTTCATAGTTTTTATTATTTCTGTATTATTCAACCTAATTAACCCTCACAGAATTAGTTATCATTTTGTAATAACAAATTTTAGTAACGGACAACTAAGAAATAACTAAAGTTTGTATACATAAAAATTGAGATGGTTATGGTTTAAAATATATGTAGGTATGTTTATGTATATTAACAATTTTCTAGAAAGAAAAGTACTTATTGTAAACTAACTGACTGTTCCAGTATAGATTTTCTAGGTTGACTGTAATTTTGTGAATATTGTGCGAATGTTTGTGTAATATTGAATGTTTAGGTGTTTGTAGATAGGGTACTTTTACGATTTTTCAACGATTCTAGTAAAAACATTTAAAGTGTTTCTTTATAATTAGAACACAGTCTTAGTAATATTCTAATCTTAGTTCGCTTAATTTATTACAGAAAATGTTATATTCTGAGAATAGAGCATTTCACACAAGTATATTGAATGTATTTTAAATATGTATTACATTAATAACTTCGTTAATAATATTTATGCTCATTGACATTACATCGTAAACAACGTCGTTTTCGAATTACGTAAGTATACCGTTTTTTATTTTTTTAATTTATTGTATAAATCCAAATTTAAACATATTTCTTGAATTTTGAAGTGATAGTAGTATAGAACACCATCAAAAAAAGTTATATTTAAATCAATAATTTTTTGTGAGCACTAAAATGGTTTCTTTATGATTCCTTTTAATCTGCCAGTACTTTTTGAGCGATACAGTAAAAGATGTTCTATTCTACATGTTCCAAGGGTGTTTCCATCTATTAAGCTTCACCCTACACGTTTCAGGTAGCAATTTGTGGTAATAGAAACCTCTTTAAATTGGCGAACGTAAGAGTGTACCTTATCGAATTATTCCTTTCATATCAATTTTAGCAGTTTTTTGGCTTGTCTTTGCGGTCTCGCGGTTATTTGCACACCATGAAAATCTCAAGATTCGAATAAGTTCTAGACTTTTACCTGTTTTATTAAGAAGCATATTGTATGGCTAGTCAAATCCAAATCGATTTTCTTCAATTTCTTCGTATCTAGTTGGAATTTCCACTTAAGTGTGGTAAGCTTACGTATTAAGACATGTATTAATTGATAAATCTTCTGAAGTTCTAGGTGCTGTAGGTTCAGAAAGGGTTTACAGATTTTTTCATGAGAGGATAGGTTAGCTGTGGATGTACGATAAGTTTCTGTATTGATCAAGACTAACAATAAGAATATTTCGGCAGAAATTAAAAAAAAAAGATCTTTAATCGTTTGATGTTCATGATTGTAAGGATTTCAAAGTTGGTACGACAAATTTGTAAAAGAATCTCAAAAATGGTGGAAATGTTGGACCATTTATTAACTACTTGTTGAGCACATTTCGTTTATGCAATATTCACAATATATGTGAGTTCCATGCAAAATTTTCCAAACATTGCTACATAGAAATGTTGTTCATGGGACACGATTATATGTTGTAATATATTTCATTATTTTTGGACAAAAATTACTACGAAATTATTTTCTCCTCAATAAACAATTTATGCGGCATGATAAAATCGACTATTGTTTGACCCTATCAGACCGTTTCTAACATATTCAATATTTTGAAAAAAGAACTTTTTTTCTTTAAACAAAATATACTAGACAATAAGATTAACTGACGCTTGACAATATTTAACCACCATATAACTTTTCAGAACACAAAATATGCAAAAATTGCTGAGAATCTTGTAACTTATTATCTCATGTCTTTAGCTTATTAAATATCAAAAATCATCAATTGATCTGGTTAATTTCGATTAGACTTTGATAGATGTAAGAGAATATTCAAAATTGATAACACTTTTGTCATACTGTGAACGGTCGCCGAATGGTGAAAATGATATAACGTGTGAATCAATAATCGATAATTCGGGGTTGATCATCCACTGGTTAACTTTTATCTCTGAATAAGGTTAGATATAGCAGATTTTTCCAAGTTTATTAAGCTCTTCACTAATGTTCAGAGATGACGAGACGTTGAAATGCAACTTTGAATATTATGTTTTTAAACTAACAATCAACGTTTGACTACTGACCAATTAATGTTCACAAAAGCTTATATAACAAAGTATACCATTGTAGATGTTTAAGAATCTTTTGAACTTTGTGAAGGTAGATGAAGTTTTGAAACTCTGTGGTTTAGAGTTTAGAGAACTTTAGGCATGGTTCAAAATGATCGATATTCGATTTTCTGCGGAATACAGATATAAAACAAGTTGAGGCATACTTAGTACATATTTAGTCACCTCTTGAGGTCTGTGAAAATTAATCAATGGGTGGTCAAATAACGACAAAATTCATTTTCAGCATTTGACTACTTCTCACTGTATCTAAAAGCCTTTGTAACATAATTAACATGCTTTTCCCATTTTTTTGTGACTGTCTTTGAAGACGAAATACCTAGTATGTAATTTTTTTCAATTCAAGCATAGTCAACCGTTACTCAATCATCAACAATGAACGAAACTTCTGTGTTTCAACTGTTGAGAAGATTTTTGTCACGGGGCCCACAAATATGTCTGTTCTGATGGTCAAAGCGGTTATCTTTATGGTCATTTTTATGAATGTTTTACTTGTTTTTAGTGTCACGTTTTGTTGGTTTGTGACATAATAGAATGTATAGATAAAAATTATGGTGTATATAGAATTGAAATCTAGGTGCACAACGATGATTGGCTAATAAAGAGAAGTTCAAAGTTTCTGATATCGAAGGCTTCCACGGCCCGAGTCTCTATAATGAGGGTTTCCGGGTGTTGACCGTGTCATGATTAGTAAAATATATACAGTACAAAATAAAAATAAAATGCACAAGATATACAATAAAACCTTCTGACGGTCAGAAGGTTTTCGCCTCTAGCGTGGTTGACACGTCGAGTTACCGTGGCTTTCTGACGCCCCTCACCTACCAGAAGGTTTTCGCCTCTAGCGTGGTTTACACGTCGAGTTACCGTGACCTTCTGGTACCCACCCAGTTAACCTCTTTTGCTCCTGAAGAAGCTGCTTACATTAGTGGCGAAACGTCGAGTTTATTGTATATCTTGTGCATTTTATTTTTATTTTGTACTGTATATATTTCAAAGTTTCTGTTTGGCACTGGCACACTGAGGTACAAAAACTGATACTTATTTCTATAAATTGGATAGCAATTATGTGTAGTTCTTTTATACAAGGTATTTGTTCAGTTTTAACATTTTTTTATCAGAAGTTAGTATTCCGCAGATAAGGGCGATTTACTAAAAATGGCATTTTTATATCGTGTAATAACTGAGATATAAAAATTCAAAATAGCAAACTTTAAATGAGGGTTAAACGTAGGACCACCTTGTTTGAGAACTTGCGGTACGATTTATCATCATTGGGTGCCATGTTATAGTGCAATATAAGCAAAAGTATGTTTATGGTGTTTGTGAGGACTAGCGCTGTGAGGTCATTTCGCCATTGAAAATAGTTTAATGTTATTGAGAGGCACTATTGATAAATACGTAAACTGAGGAATATCGGAACAACTGCCGTCTTGGTATTGTTTACTATTGGATAGGTGACTGACACGTAAAAGCATTTGTCGAGAATAGTAGTAGTATATCCCTTTTCCTCCTCAAGGAGTATGGATCATCCGAGGATGTTATTGACAATTGAAGAAGGTTAGGTCGTCAACCTAACACTATAACAATACATACGTATTATTCGGGCGATGAAAACTGCGAATAGCTGTTATAAGGTAGGTAAAATACTGCGTTTTTGTACAACGCTTTTATTTTACGAAGACTATCTTGTGTAAAAAAAAACTGTGTTAAAACTGAACAAATACCTTGTATATTCATTGAGTCGAATAGAAAGTTGGACCAATTTATACGTGCTTTTGCATACCAGACTGTAGAATGTAAAAAATGCTAAAATGTGCTTAGTATTTGTACGTCGTTTCAATTTAAGGCTTTCTTTATTAAAACAGGATGTATACTTTTACATGAACACCATTTAATTACCGGTTGACGTGCAATTTGTGCATTGCTTCACCCTGCAGCGTTGCATGACTAACAATACTAACAATAAATTATACAGAAAGTTCTATTAAGAGATACCTACCTCCGTATGAATAAGGAAACTACGGGAATATGAACGTTGCCCGAGTTTATCTACATACTTCGAAGGAAGAAATCAAAATGTTAATTGGATTTATCTGAAAATCTTCTCGCCTAGTAGAGACTAAAGATAACAAGCTTAATAAACTGAGTTAGTTCATACATTGTCTCACTAGGTAACCATCCCTATACCGCGTGTAAGTGGAATCTTTGATGAATTTATAATTCTTTTATTTACGACGGCCCACGTGATCGATGTCTTTTGTTTCTTTGTGAACGACGCGACGGGTGGTTGTAATGATGCATGAAGGCATTGTTCCCTCGTCGTGTATGACGCGATGTGCGTGTTCCCGCGGTCTCTAGAGTCGGATTCCCATACGGTGAATCCCTGGACGACAATTTCTCTGATTACATCAGTCGAATAATGCGTTACGGGGTAATGAGGATCTTCGCCTTGAGTAGATATCTGTCAAGAAGTTAAATAATCGGAGATCGATATAAAGTCGTGTTTTTGTTCCATGTGAGACATTTTTCACTTTGTTCAATGAAAATCAATTGACTTTCTACTTATTCATAAGTTATTGATGAATAATGGTAATGTTGTGGCACAATAATGTATTTAGCAGGGAGTTAGTGTCGGTCGATGGAGAAGAATGTGAAAATATGGAGATAAAAATGATGGATCAGCTAAAATATACGCAAGATATACTGTAATATACGAGAGAAGTTGAAAATTGTCATGTAATTGGGTATATCTCTAAATTGTATTACGAATAAATCGTTCTGTTCTGCAGTAGGTTTTTTATGCAATAAATTTGTGCTCCCAGAAAATTATAAACTACCCCCGACAAAACAAAACCGTCAATATAGCGTAGAAGATCCAGATAGATATGAAGGTTTTGGCTCTAGGTTACCAAAAAATTCGAGAAGACTAGAACAGTTAGTGTGATTGTTAAAAGTTCCTTGGACCAACATGCAAGTATACGGAAAAATTATCATAGTTCTTATTATTTTAGTTGTTTTGGTCACTTCTTAATATATTAATTTTATTAGTTAGGACCTCAACTTCTGTATATTCGAATTGTTTTGTTCTTTTCTCATTCTAGTAATGTGATATAAAAATAAACTTATTAATATATGCACCCTATACATTTCTGTTTCACATTAGAAAATCTCAGTTGGCTCAAGTATCAATCAATACAATTACAAACCTATACCGGAGACTTGAATCCTAATAAGAGCGCTACATAATTCAATTATATAGCGTAATATAGAAGGCTCTATAAAATGATATACGCAGACGATAGATGCAATATAATCGAATCAGGTACTTCCGTGCAAGGCTTCCGATATAAAATTTTGGTCTAAGTAGTAAATGGAAACTGCGAGTGTAGTGTTATTTGCTTCGATGCAGCTATAATTTAATTACAGCTGCAAATGATGTGTGCAGAATCGAGTGCAAATTGGTTCGATACACCTGGAAATGCCACTACGACTAATTCAATATAAGGCGTTCCACTGACGGTGCAAGGCATCGCAGTCGCAAAGCAGTAACAAGAAATGTAGTGTAAATATAGAGCGTTTGATTGAATCAACATAAACTGGTACAGGACATTAGTTTTGTATTATTTGACAACAGAACTGAAATGCTAGAAACTGTAGTTTTTGAGTAAATTTTAATGTTATTACGGATAAAATAGACCTTTATATATCTAAAATTGGTATTCTATTTCCGTTTCTACCATGATAAGTCATAGTTTCAGCTTAGATTCACTGCTGAACCAAATGTTTTCACAACAAATGTTGTAAACAATTGTGTAACCAAGATCAAACAGTAGGTTTATCTAATTATAGTATATACAAAATTCAAATAGGTAAGCTGCGGATTTGTCTTATTTAAATTTAAGTTGGTACATTTTGAGGTAGAGTCACCGTAAGTGTCAGAGGAGATCTTTTTGCACTTATAGCGACATATAGTTCCATAAACATAGGTATATAATTTTCACTTAATTTAGTTCAGTCTATATAAAGTGAAATTAAGTGAGCATCATTGCTATGATTCTATACTAATTCTATTCTAAACTTATATATATAATTCCTAACTGCGTTGGTTCTAGTTTCACTGTTGTAAATACTGGAAAAGAATCCGCTAGTTTTCCAAATGAACTCTGAACTCAGTTTAGTTCAAGAATAGTAAGACCTTGCGCTAGTTAATCATGATCTATTGAACGAAAAGCCAACAAACAACTACTCCCATTCAATTTCAGATATACAGATGTATGTACATATGTATGTATGTGCATTACAAATATAATAATAATAATATATATTATTTGTCCAACAGTTAGACCCAATTACAGGACAAAATACAAAAACTTTGTTAAAACTAAATTATACAGGATATATAGGATTATATAAAGAGAAGAGACAAACTACAACACGAAAAAGCCAAAATAGACTAATTAGATGTTGTACATTGTACACATAAAACAAAAAGCAAAAAAAGAGGGCTTACAAAAAAAGAAAAAAAAATATATTTCAAAAGCCTGCAAAGATGTCCGCAAAGCACTTGTTCGCACTTCTGCACATGATGCTCACTGGTGCTCTGACCAATGTGTTTGTTCTAGCAGCGGGTAGTAAGAAGCTAACAGTTGTTCTTGCCGATGTACGTGGTACAGAAATGGGTATCTTTGCCAATAGATATGGACAGTCGATTTTATTATGCCGCAGTTTTGCTAAGAATAGAACACTATGACATTCACGTCTATCAGCTACAGAATCATACCGCAGTAGGTTCCGAACATACTCCAAATTTGCACCTCGATCCGGGTAGGTACCACTCATTTTGCAACATACAAATTTCAGGAATCTTCGGTGAATACGTTCTAGGTTAAATGAATGCCATTAATAAATTGAAAACCAAACCAAACTTCCATATTCCATTTTGCTCATAACAAAAGTAAAATATTTTTTTAATTAACGTTGTCAGTAAATTCCTGGCAAGTTCTTATTACGAAGCCCAGGGCTTTTGAGACTGATTTAGATAGCTCATTGATGTGAGGAACAAAAGTAAGACTGGAATCAAATATGATACCCAAGTCGGTAACGAGCTCTCTGGACACTAATGTTGAACCACTTATGCTGTAGCCAGAAATAGTAGTTTTCCTGGTGTAGGTCACTGTACAGCATTTGAGAACACTAAGTTTAAGCCCATTCTCGTAGCACCAGGTAGCCATACAGTTCAGGTTCCGTTGCAGTAGTTCGACATCATCATTACTCTGGATGGAGGAATAAATCTTCAGGTCATCAGCATACGCCAATGCAGGACAGCTTAATAATGATAACAACTCGTTGATATACAAAATGAACAATAATGATCCAAGATTAGAGCCTTGGGGAACACCCGATGACATAATATATTCATTTGAGGTGTATCCGTTGTAAAAGACGTATGCAGTTCTGTTTGATACATAAGAAGACATCAAATTCAACATTGGCAGTGAGAATCCAAAACAGTTCAACTTAGCAAGAAGTCTAGAGTGACAGATGGTATCAAAAGCACGTGATAGGTCAGTGTAGATAATATCCACTTGCCCACGATTATCAAGATGTTCGCTTATATACTGTGTTACTATAGCTAAGGTAGTTATAGTCCCCATGTTGCAGAGAAGACACATAAGGAAGTACAGCAGATGAAATACAGTCAAATAGTACTTGTTGAAATATTTTGGCAAAATTATTAAGAATTGAAATAGGCTTATAGTTATCCAAGGAGCTAGCGTTTCCTTTCTTAAAAACTAGAACAATTCTGGACCTCTTCCATTTATCAGGAAAAACATTTGAGTGCAAACTTAGATTAATTAGCAATAACAAAGGCTTGGCAAGTGCATGGCGACAATGCTTAATTTTACAGGCTGGTATAGAATCATCTCCAGCTGTGAATTCTATTGGGAAATTTAGACATGATGTCAAGTAGTTGACATTCAGTGACAGTAGGTAGAGAGATGGTTGGAAGATATGTAAAGTCAGACAGAAAAAGGTTCTGTATTATGAACAGTAAAAGTACTAGAAAATAATTTTGCAAAGAAATTTACAATAAGTTGCGGATTGTCCAGAAGAATATTATTGTCGTACATAACTCCCGGTATTCTAGTTACACCACGTTTTTGATTAATATAACGCCAAAGCAGCGATACTTCAGATTTTAAACTAGTTTCAACATTGGTAATGTAAAGGGAATGGGCGTGGGAGATTTGTCGTTTGATTAGGGAGCGTAGACGTTTAAACTCATTGTGGTAGAATTGACATTTAGTTGCTAGCCATTTTTGACGATAGAATAATAATAATAATAATAATAATAATAATAATTTATTTGTAATAGACCAGCAATTGCTAGTATCTACATCGTCAAAATATACATACATACATTAATTATCGCAACCCATAACATGTCCTATGTATAAAAATCATGTATGTTGTAAAAGCATTCTCGCAGAAAGTAGTCTCTAACGGCTTCTTTAAAATTCCTAAGGTGCGGTATATTTCTTATATCCGCTGGAAGAGAATTAAAAATTCTTATACACCTATATCTTGGAGAATGCTTATACAACTGCGTCCTATGTACGGGTATGCTTAAATCATCCAGTCCTCTGGTAGGATAAGCTGTATTGTAGTGACTGTTTGTCAGAAAATCAGAGTAGTTACTGTTTGTGTACACAGCACATTCATACAAATGAAGTGAGGGCAGTGATAAAATTTTATTCTTAATAAAGTGCTGCTTACATGAGTCTCTGCCCCGTAACCCAAACATTATGCGTATAATTCTTTTTTGCTGTATGAATAATCGGCCCACATGGCTCAAGCCACCCCACCCAATCAGCCCGAATCTTATACGTGACTCGATACATGCCCGGTAAAACATAAGCATCGATTCTCGATTCACATTTTGACTTAGGGTTCTTAAGGCGTACTGGAAGGATCCCAGCTTTTTGCACAAATCTGTTATGTGCGGTCCCCATGACAGTCTAGCATCCAACATACAGCCTAAAAATGTTGCTGTTCCATTTTGCTCAATTGCCTCCCACATAACCTGACTAATACGGAGTTGTCGGATTCTCGTATCGGATTAAATTGAAGTAAGCTAGTTTTTGCTATATTTAATTGTAATCTATTGTTGTTAGACCACGATAACATACCTTCTGCGCAATTATTTCCTTGGTTGGACAACCCACTCAAATTCTCGGAAGCTATTACTGCGGATGTGTCATCTGCATACTGACAAATATAAGACGCGCTAACGTTTTCTGATAAGTCGTTAGCATAAACTAAAAACAACAACGATCCCAAAATTGAACCCTGGGGAATACCTATCGTTGTAGTTACGGGTTTAGAAAAACATCTAGAGTTACCATCCGTAATTCCTACAACCTGCACTCGATCCCGTAGATACGACTCTATCCATTCACTGGCTCTACCCCTGACACCATAATTATATAATTTATGCAATAACAAGTCATGATCGACCAAATCAAACGCGTGAGATAAATCAAACATCACTGCGCCTACCGAATGTTTTTTGTCCAGTTTGTCGTATATATGATTGAGAATGACAAACAATGCATCATTTATGGATCGTTCCCTCAAGTACCCGAACTGACTATTTGCAAACAATGAGTATTCATTTAGGTGATTATACAATCGTAAATAAAATGCTTTTTCGAATATCTTAGAGAAGGCCGGTAATATTGACACAGGTCTATAGTTGGTTATGTCTGAACGATTCCCCTTTTTGTAAACTGTCACCAGTTTAGCCTGTTTTAAATCCGATGGGAAAGCACCCTTCTCGAAAAATAAATTAACCAAAAAAGTTAAAGGACCAGTTATGAGCATTGCAACATGCTTTAAGATATTACAGGGAACGTCATCGAGTCCCGCAGATGGTTTTCTAGCTGCTTCGATAATAATGTTATAAATTTCTGATTCACCCACCGGATGCAAAAATAAAGTATTGATATTTAACGGTGATGGTTGGCTAGTGCTATAATTTGTAGGTTTAAAATGGATACTAACGTTCTGAAAGTGTTTACTAAATGTCTCACACAAGACTGCGGGATCATCTACCATCTCATCCTTTTCATTTTTGATATTTAATGTAGGCATGGCTCTGTTGGGCTTTATAGTGTTATTTACGATATTCCATACGCATTTACTTTTATTATTTGACTTTTTTATCAATTCACTGTTATACTTCATTTTTGCATCTTTCAATAAATTCGCATAATGTTTTCTACGTTGGTTGTAATATTCCCTAGTGCAGAGCCCTTGCTTCACAAGTTGATTTAAATCTTTTAGGTTTTGAGACGCATCTTTAATTTCAGAGGTAACCCAATTGGCCCTTGTTATTAGAAGTCCTTAGTTTTTATATTCCTTCTGATTTCTGGAGTGAACCAAACTGGAAAGGTTCGATCAGGGCATCGCACAAAAGGCCGAAATCAACACTACGAAAGTTAAAGGAAGGAGCACCAGAACGCGGCAAATTTGGTGGCCTAAGCTCAGTCTCATCGTCAATGACGATATCTAAGGTTGGATGATATGCATCTTCTGGAGCAAGTACGTAGTTAGTGGGTGTAATCGAGACGGTAACAATTGCTGAAGTAAGCACCAAATCCAATACCTTGCGGTTGGTATGAAGAATATTGTTACACTGTTGCAAGTCAAGCATATTACAGAAATTGTGTAAGATCGTGCTCTTCGTGCAGGTAGAATTGTTGAATACAAAGTTGGGAGGATTCTTGCTGAAGACTGGTTTTAGCTCTTTTAAAAAATGATGTACTACATAAGTAAGCTTATATTGTACCAATGTAAAAATCGATTTAAACGCTTATATTTTTTTCATGATTAAACCGATGACAGTTGATGATGACACTGCCTACATGCAGACGTGCAACATTATGTATTTATATTTTCATCTTCTTACAATTTCATTTGATGATATTTCGTTATATGCAGAATTGGAACATTTAAAATCGTAACATTAGATACAACTTCGTTACATAATATCTTCCATATCTTTATCAGTACACAAGCTGTGTGAATGAATTTGCCAAGCTGATTAATGAGATAACATTTTTCCAGTATGTATATACATAATGGTTGGCTGTAAATGGCTTCGTAAAAAAGAATGTAATCAATAAACAGTGAATTATTTTTAAAATTGCGGAATGTAAAGGTATTTTTATTTATGTGCGTAAGTACGTCTTAGCGAATCAATGACTTCACATTGTATATGTTTACGTAAATATTTATGTTATGCATATTAATTTTCCGCCGGAATTAGTGTTTTAATTGCCAAAACACTGAAACTATTTACTTTTCGGCAGGTAAATATTGGGTAGAAGTTTATAAAAATGGCAAGTTGATGTAAACAGGATTTCTTCAAGAGTGATATATAATTTGTTCCAATACAACTAACAGTTATCTTCTAGGAAAACAAAGTTTCGGGCACAAGGCTAGGAAAATAAACTATACTGTTAGTTTTAGTTCTGCGAGACATTGGATATTAGTTAAATAATTTATTTAATAGACAACTACATTAAAAGACTTTTTGATATTGTGTGGGGGGATAAGTAGTAAGTTACAGGAACTGATATATTTAGCTGACGATAAATGTCGCAAATTGGTATAAATTAATTAATATAATTCATAGAAGAGCGAGATACAGATTGAAATTGTTTATTGATATAATTCCCGTTTGGTTGATTTTTACATGATTTTATTTTCTTTTCGACGTAAGTAAAATAAACTGCTAAATTATATTACACGAACGCACTATAGATGATGTTAGAAATAATATTACTTCTAATAATAAATACGTGTTAACTGTTTATGATAAAATTATCATCATCAACCGATAATGTCTATTTTTTATGCCTTTTTTTAGTTTGTAAATGTTTTGTGTTTGCAGCAGCTCTTCCTATGTAGATTTATGTACAATGTGTAGAGACAACTCTACCGCTGCGACCACCGAGCCTATAAAAGTAGTCACACTACTTTTTATAAGAAAATTTAAATATGCCCAAAAAACTTTTATCTGATTAGTAAACGTGTTGACTTTAAATCTTCTCCAATAGTAATAAATTCTCAAAATGTTACCGTTACACACGACTGCAACAATTCGATGTTTTTAACAGTAAAAGTACCAGCAATAAAATTATGTAATATGTTTGAAACAAGCACATCGATAACTGTAAATGGTTATATACTTACGAAGTAAATAATTTTAACATGCCAATGCATGCAAACAGTTACTACTTTTCACGCAGGTTTACCCCTTATTTCCTTTACTTTGTTCTAGATTGCATGAATATTCATTGCGTAAACTGCTGCTAATTTAGATTCAGTTTTTTTTTCTATTAAGTGTAATGAAAATACTTTACTAAAAACTAAATTATAATCTGAAAATACCTAAACGCATAAAGATTTGCATTACAAATTGCGATTTACATATATTAAAACAGTTCCGCGGAGTTATTTTACTAACATTCTATGACCGCCTAGCAGTCGTTAATTGCACTTAAATTTATGCTAATCCATAATTTATGTTCATCTCTCCGTCATTTTATAGCAGTCTGTGTAAGCCGGGTTTTATTTATTTACGTATAATATGAAAGCTTTGCGGAACACATGTAGTATTTTAATGCTCCAGTAATTACCCATATATATTTCCTGCGGGTCCTTTTATATTAGGGCAATATTAGGTTATATAAAAAATTTTTATTGTACGTAAAAGTGCCTTAATAAAACTGATGCGTTCTGTAGTGCGTATTGTTTCGCCATTTCATCGCAACGTAAAAAAGCAACAAAAAGATCCAATATTTTTAGGAATGTTGGTTTATTGCCATGTTAAACATAAAGGCAATGTTTGATTTTATGCCGTAAGTTGGCGGTCGTATATGTAGACGTATCGCAGATGCGCGCTTGGATACTTTTGACAATGTCATTTGCCAACGTGTTTTACACGTAGTTTCTGTAAGAAATGGTTCGAATATTTCAGTCTAACATTTAATATGTGATAATTAATTAAATTATTGTGATAGATACATATGTATATCTAAATATATCTAACTAAAATTCGATACTGTAGGTGTTGGTAGTGTTATTAGATAGGGAGCAAAAAAATTAGAGGCGTTAGACTTCTGCCAATTGAATCTCGATAGAGCTACTTTCAAATACAGTTGAAATTAATAAGAATCCAAGTTATAGTTTTCTTTTCACACATTTCATTTGTTTCAGACGTAACATATTAAGGTCCTTTTATTTTGGAAGTTTTTAGAGTTCTGACTCGTAATCGCAAGTAATTCAATTCCAAGTCATGTTTTCTAAAGAGGATCGTTGATATTTGCATATTATTTAGTAAATTTGGAACTTTACACCTGTTAATGAAGCTCTGTGGCATTTGATAACCAGTGTTAACCAGAATAATCATTCTATGTGTTCACAATTCAATATAAAATTTTAAGAACATCTCTGTAATAGTTAACCTCAGAAGAACCTATATAAATTAACAAAATACTTTCAACAAATAAATATCACCAAAGTATTTTATAGTTTACAGAACAATTGATTATTACAACAAACGTTCCTTTTTAAGTATCCACTCGTCCAGCATTCTATTTTATAGCACCGTCAGCGGCGAAAAGGATCTCCAACGATATATTGTCGTTTAAAATTTCTGAAGCAATAAACAATATCAATATCCACGTCATTATAGAACAATTGGAGCTCCCAAATATTTGACCAACCTAGATGAGAAGTTTTTATAATTTTGACGATGCGGTTTCAGTACCATTGTTTGCTATTTGAATGGTCCAAAAAGTGAAAAATGTCTGGGAAGTGAAAAATATGGTTACACTTATCAATACTCAAGTTTCTTTACTTTCTGGGTAAACTGTTCGTAAGAACAACTTACCAATTTCAAAACGACAATAATAACTGGGACTGTTACCTAAGCAGTACTGCATGTCACAGGCGCTATATTTTCGCATAATGGTGTAATAACGTAAAATAAAGTCAGTAGACGGTAGAGGAGAGGTAGTTGGGAAGTTTCTACTTATAAGAACATGTTAGAATTGAAAGAGAGATTAGATTTAAATTTAATTTAAGAGTACGGCGGTTTGGGACTGCGTTAATGTCCCAAACAAGGTGGGCTCCCAAATGAAACTAATTTTGGCCTTGGTTCCCAGCCACGAGGGCATGAAGGGAAATGAGGCGGCAGACGATCTGGCCAAACAAGGTTCGTCGAGGCAATTCGTCGGGCCTCGCCGATCCTTCGGCACCACCAAATCACAAATCAGAAAATCCATCAAAGAATGAATACACAATAGGTCCAGGGATTGGTGGTAAAGATCACCTGGGCAAAGACAGGCAAAAGAGTTCCTAAAAGAAGAGAAGCTGGAATTCACTACAGATCTACTAGATAAAGACAGAAAAACCATTAAAATGTTACTAGGCATGTTGACAGGTCACTGTAGACTAAATAGGCATATGTACAACATAGGCCTAGCGGAAGATTCCATGTGCAGATTCTGCAAGGAGGAGGAAGAAACCTCAGTCTATGTACTGTGCTACTGCGAAGGCCTGGCAAGGCCAAGATTTCTAATTTTGGACACAGAGTATCGCACAGCACAGAGTTACATACAAAAGCCGCTCTCAAGGACGTTATGCCTCATAATGAGGGCAAAGCTAGAGGGCGCCTTCTAGGATTACTGGGGATCACAATAGACCGGGAAGGTCGCGGTGAAAGAGGCCCTAATCTAATCCAATCTAATCTAAGGGTATGGCCCATGTCTAATGTCTGTTGTGTCTTCCCCTATCCAGTTTAAGAGCTTTAATAAACTGCAATAACCGTGATGGTTTCAGAAAAGGTATCTCTCCTTTGTCTGAGGTTTTTGACGAGATAATTTAGCACAGATTTTTTTGATTGCGGTTGCCATTACGATTGAGACCTATCCATGCTATATGTTTCGCAAAGTGACAATGCTCTGTAAGGAACCCTGTGAAGACACGCAGTCTGTTTCTGTTTAGTTCTAGCATAGTCTTGGCTTTTTGGAGAGTATTCCAAGGAATACCTTGGAATATTTCAAAAAACTGAGAGGAAATTGATATTTATACTAGCATGATGTATAGACCTTTAAATGTATGAGGTATGTGATCCGTTTTACTGTACATCACAGTTCAGTACGTCTTGATCTTCTAAAGATCAATTATGTATAAGAAGGAATACAAAAGAATTAACGAACACATTAAATATTTCAGTATTTCATTCCAATAATGAAATGCAACAACAATAGTGTAGCAATTCCAAAGTTTTTCTTTCTTTGTTTAGAATTGTCTCGTACATTTTGTAAAGTTTGAACGCAGATGCATTTAGAAGCTTGCTTGACATATTGCGTCACAACCTTATAACGTATTTCAAAATTCAACAATCAAGGGACGTATACTACGGATTTCTTGAAGACCAAGCTAGAAAACTGTGGCTATGAAATTCCATAAAAAATATCTGTATTAACATAAAGATGTATTTAAATTTCTATGCACGGTAACGTAGTGATAAAAATGTAATCATTTTAATTGATTTTATTTTTTATTTCCATCTTAATGTTATGTGGAGATCCACAGAAAAATGAAAGTAAAAGTGTAAAATAAATGGCACTATCACATTTTCAATTTGCTCACGTTTATATCTTACATTATTCCCCTCGGAAAATATTTCTTAAGCATTTCGTAAAGGCGCCTTCCCTACAAAAAAGTGAACAAACCGTAACCGAAAATATCATTAACTACAAATAGGTCCATTAGCAGTCAATTCCTTCGCATATCGACGGCTGCCACTTCAAACTTTCTGTGTAATTTGTACACGTTGCAAAAAAAAAGCCCGTCCTGCGTAGTTGCGCCTAGCAACCTAAAAAGTTTCAAATCAATTCCTCTCATTGAACGTTCGCTGGGTTCGTGTATCTTTGAAGTAATTCAAGCCTCGTTGGGACTACGCTATTTAATTTTGAGCTTTTCGATAGCTACGTTTTATAAAAAAAATACGTTTTTTTGTGGTAAACATGAGAAACGAGTTGCAAATAGATGGTTTCATGAATTTTATACAGATGGAAGGCAGTGGGAAATATATTTGTAGCTAAACTTGATTATATATGCTTCTTATAAAAAAAACATACTACACTGAAACTGGCAAACGAATAGTTTATAACAGATGGATGCTCAATTTATCAAATTGTTTCTGGTGAATATTGTTTAGATACACATTCCGGTGTGGGTGGTGATTAATGTTACTAACGTAATTTTCAACAGAAATTGTGTGCATTAACATACTTTGTAATTAATAAACGAAACGAATCTGTCTCGACATTATATTCCTTTCAAAATCTGCGCGAAATACTACTTACTTAAAATAATATTAGTGAGTCATAAAATGTGCTCTACTAGAGAGTACTTTATGTAATACGTACATACATACATATATGTAATACGTAGTAACTTCGATTGTAACACAGTGTGCATCCTTGTATTCCTCATACAAGTTACTGTGGCGAAAGGATTGCCTGTAACAAGCCACACGTTCGAACATGCTTTGCTCGCGACACTGACAGGAGAGATAGTGTGATGTTGAAGTTTTGTCGACACACCGAACATGTTTCAGTAATAAAACCTTTTGACATTCGTTTAACTGTTCTAACCGGGAACGGGTCCAAATTACGTCGGCTTTATGTCTGGAATGAAAATACGAGAATTACCTGAACCTTTATTGCATGTAATCTACATTACGAAAGGCGTTTATCCTCAACCTTTCGAGATAAAGGCTAAGCTGTTAACGATAAGTCGTTATTTTTGAAAGAGTATGAATTGTTTTGTAAAGATATTACAGTTATTACATTAAATGGTTACATGTAGTGTCATAAATAACGGACAACATTGTTGAGTTATTACATCTGTACAGAAAAACAGAAATGTCTGATTTACATTGTATGCGTTGTAGTTATTTTTCAAGTAAGAATATTTAATTTTATTGTTTTTATGGTAAACTATTTAAAATTTTGCGTTAATATTATTTACTCTAGAAATCAAACTATACTGGAAATAATTGACGGACGAACCCTGTATAATTTGAACGTGTGACGATACATCCATAAAGTTTGCGGAGCATCAAGGTTTCCTATAGACGAGTCTGTGCAGCGAATTTCGACTTTTGCTATCGCCGCATTTTTTACTAAGCGGCTCCAATAGGTGAGAGAAAATGATCGTTCTGGCGGTGTGAAGGGCTAGTATGTGGTTGTATTGGCTGTCTAATGGCGGAATCACGCTACTTAAGCCAGTTTGAGCGAGGAATGTTTGTGGAGTGCACATGGCGGGTGTATCCTTCCATGAGCACAGAATAACCAGAAGGGACAACAGCTGATTTTTCTATTGTTATCGAGGGTGCGTCGATTGAGGACCTTGAATCCATTGTATTCGGATCCGCCATTTTATAAACTCCATTGTTTATGTTTTGAAAGTTGTCAGTTCACTAAAGAATTGTTTAGGTAAATAGGTATACGATCAATTTTTAATTCTTCCTGACGGCCAACAGTTTAAATCTGACTGCTACTTAGACAAAAATTAAGAAGAATCCAAGAAAACAAACGAAAAGAGAATATGAATTACTAAATTAATACATGGTGGATTATTACTACTACTATTTGTCTTCGATATTCACACTGTATCAACTGAGAATTTAAAAGAAATAGTCCATTACTTTCAGTTTTCTTAAAACAACTAATCCTTTTCACTAAGCCACAACCAATAACAATTTATCCTGCTCGTGGAACCAGTTTAATAGTTAGAAAATCCAATGCGTAGGTGAAATATAATAACTACAAAGAACTTAACTTGCAAACAAGGATTATTGGATATGTAGTGTCAATCTTTGGAATCATATACAAGCCTTTTCTTCGTTAATTTAATCCAGTAAACAACTATTAATATTGCAGGTAATGCCAGTAACTCTACGATTAATCTTGTGTAACAAAACGCTTTCCATTTACTGAAGCTGGATGAAGATTTAGTTAAAACAATGCATACTTGAGAATTCTTAGTTCTTAATAATAAAACAAAGGAGATTTATGTAACATATTTATTATAGTAATCAGACAACACATATTATAAAGGCCTTAACATAAGTAGTTGAACATTGTTACCCTTTTGAGTAATAAATTCAAACGACTAATATTAATTTAGCATGTGATTTTTTATATAAAACTTTACTACATACATAGATGGTATTAGTCTTCCAATTAACACCTTTTTCCAACAAATCTTCACGGTTACACAACTTCAGACATTCTAAAACACCGCGAAGAAGAGTAGTTTCACTTTTTCATTTTTAGGGCACAGAGAGAAGCTGTACCCCTCCTCTCTGTATCATTCTTGGACAAGCAAACACTAACCATCGGTGACCACTTCTCGTTACAGTCATTGTGGTATTTTATTACACAACTTACAGACTATGTGGTAATTCTAAACTAAAATAGAAATCCGTACAAATTCAAACGTTCAAAACATCAATAATTTAGATTAAATTCAAAACAACTGCGGCAATAAGTATTATAAGATTACTCAAAACGTAAACGCTGGAGTTTAGGAAATGGCGATTTGCGATTCTGCGCATAAATTCCATGACCGGCTCATGTCCCTTCTGGTTATTCTGTGCCATGAGATCGCGCGCCATCTTGAGCGATCGTTGCCGGCTGTGCAACGGGCATGGCGAGAATGGACTGAGGTAAGACGTACGCGCTTTCAGCCGCGAGCGGGATGTTCAGTATTATACTATATGATTCAAAATACTTTTTATAAGCGGTGGCTATGGATTACGTATATTTGAAAAACGTATGGCTTAGCTTAATATCATTTACTTATGTATCTGTCAAAATGTTATTTATTTTAAATGTCAGAATTCTGGTTAGCTGAAATGCTGTATTATCGTTGGTAGTAACCACTTATTACATTGAATTAGAAAAATGGTATTTACGTGATTAACTGATTACGTATATGTTAAAACCGCATGGGTTAACTTAAGACTGTCAGACGAGCAACTAAAGCAGTCAAAGTCGTTAGGTCAGTGACAGTCAGTGAGTTGAAAACTCGTCAGACCCAATCTGATTCGCTCTGTGAAATGCGATTAATTTTAAAATCAAATTTATTAGCAAATAATAAATATTCTTTGTACGTCTGCCACTACCTTTCTTTCGTTAAACACTTCCAGGATCACGAAATGTATTTACCAGATAACGAATATTATAAAATAGGGCTCCATCGATTATTACTTCTGGATATTTCAAACGAAATTCTTGTAAACATGGTTGATTTCTATATTCCATTCCCCATTTTCGATATATCCATTGCGAAAGTATGACTCAATAATGAATGCCTTTTGTTGATCAGTAAACACCATTTTTCTAATTCAGTGTAATAAGTTACTGCCAACGACAATTTAACATTCAAGCTAACGAAAATTCTGACATTTAAAATTAATTACATTTGACAGTTTAAGTAAATGGTATTAAGCTAAGCCATACGTTTTTCAAATATACGTAATCCATAGCCACCGCTTATAAAAAGTATTTTGAATCATATACTACATGGCTATTAGAGGCCTTACTTACATTGATCTATGATGATTTTGCGATAAAAGTACGTATACATATTCACGTTTTACGTTAAAAACTGTTTAACTACTAAAATGAATACCACTATGGTCATGTTTGAATGTTGGTAGAAAATAATCTGGAAGTAAATTCATAAATTATGGCTCGAGTGTAGCAACCGGTAAAGTCTTCGTTTTAGTAAAATTGAATAATACAAAAACGTTATGTATTCTTTGTTTCATAAAGTTCATAAAGTTCTCGGTGCAAAATGTGAACCATTATCTGAAAATAATTTGAAATAAATAGTACTTTCGGCTAGCCGGAAGTTGACATCAACTTCCATATTTTGAATGGAATTTCACAAATCTAATTATATATAAATATATACTATTTTGAGTTATTCACAATAAAAGAAAAAATGGCAGATACTGATGTAAGTTTGTTAACTATAGGGTAGGTATTCGTAAGTAAGCATACCTACGAGATACTTTTAATTTATGGTATACAAACTGTCAATCCAGATTAGAAGAGCATATTTTTTACAATCGAAATATGTAGAACAATAACTCATTCTTATTTAAAAAGAAGAATGAAGAAGATAAAAATTATTCATAAACAAGTGTTTAAGACCGATATAAAAAGCTTTCAAATCTTATGTAACTGCAGCATATCAGCTATGTATCTATGAAGTATGTACATACATATATGCAAAATTAAGTGTGAAGTTGTATCGATATCTACCTTTTTATTGCAAATAATTTAAAAAAAATGATTTTTAGTGTATTATACATGACATATGTGTAAAATATATTGTAGAAGCATAATTAGATGCTAAGCATGCTATGTAAAATACGTTTACGAGAAAGTGATTTACCAAACGTAATGTTTCCTTCTAAATATTGTTATTCACATTTTGCTATATCCAATCACAGGTGTTAATTTTAATATTTCTTCTTACTTTGTATATAAAGTCTAGTAGGCTATTCTTATCAATATCCTTGGATATGTGATTTAGGGGATAGTTTATTGCATGTATTCTTGGTGCATTTAGTTACCAAAGAGAATCAGTTAAAAAACAATGAGTGACAAAAGTCCTGCAGAAAACATACAAAGGCACACATGCGGGCGTTGATTATAGACCTGGAAAGTTTTTACTTATTTTTCTAAGCTCACCAAAACATATTTCGTAATAAATTATGAACCAATACCGTGCATTATCACAATACGGCACAGACGGAAGACAGGTAACAAAAAGGATTTGTGGACAAAAAATTTGAAAAAAAGAGGTGATAAAGAAACGGCAAGGTGTTGTATTGGAACAGCTGCTGCCCCGATAAAAAAATATAAGAAAATGCATAAGTAAATTGAGATATGTTAAGGGATGTCTACACTTTGCCTATTTACATGACGTCAATAAGTTGAAATCAATAGATTATCAGGAGAAAAAGTCTTTATTATCTACAGAGAATTACAATAACAACACACTTAAGAATGCCATTGCAGTATAGTTCAATATGAATGTCTTCAATATTAAGAAAATTATTAATCCATGTTTTACTTTCTTCCACAGGTGATTGTACTGTTATTGAGAAGATCTAAAGAGTTCAGTTGCTGAATCTGTTGGCCCATTAAGACATTTTTTTCTTTGAATATATTCTACTTACTTTTGTGTGCAGTATTGGTTCTCTTTATATTATTAAAGTTATCTCTGAAGATGTAGCAACACATAACCATGTGAAGGAGAGGAGTAATATTAGTATTAGAGAGGAGCAAAACATTAAACAATACCATCTACATAATTACATTAATGTAGTAAGTAGTAACTTCTTACCAAATCTGATAAAACTGTGCACAAGAAACGCTAGCGTATTAATTCTAAATTAGGCCATGATTATAGATTAATATACATATTTCTCGACAAACTTTTACTGTAAAACAATTTCTCTAACAACGACGATAATAAAATAAAATACTCCGATCAAATTGCAACTAATTTCATTTAGTTACCATTCCGCTCTATGCCTTCAAATTGGTTTCATTGATTGTAAATTACTACGATTTGGAATTGCATTAGTAACACGAGCGCCTACAGATTGATTTCACAAGAACGTGAATAGAAATTCTTCTTTTCTCCCTTTCCTAGATCTATTCTATCCGATAAAGATCTTCTGGCAAACTATTATGGAGTTTTCTCTTGAATCATTGTGTTCTTATGCTTGTAAATTACCTCAATTGGCTTTCCCACCTTTGACCTACATTTCGTTATTGTCCTATTGTTTAATTGGGGCGATCGTGGGACCAAGTACGCTATTGTTATTTTCTAGCATAGTAATAGTAGATATGTACGTATGTATGTATATAGCTCATGTACTATATCTGGAGGCAAATAGATGAACTTTTTAATCATCGGTGCACTATGACTTGTAGAACTATATTACCAGTTAAACTTGTGCAATTTCTTACGTTATACGTATACGATATTTTTTTTATTTCTACTATTGATGTTAATCAATTTTCCTGCACATATTGAACAAGTAGGAATAAATATGTACTTATTGTAATTTGAGAAGTATAATTTTATGGTGTTAAAAATTACAATAAATATTTTTTAAAACTATATTCAAACACTGTATTATTATACTGAACAAAGTGATTCGTATTTATGAACGACACTAGTTTACACTAAATTGCTTTGTTTTCACCACAAAATCTTAAATAATGCTATAATGTGTTAAGTATATATTTCAGACTTAAGTACGAACATATAGTGTTACCATCTGGCACTATTAAAGCAGATTTAGATTTTGGTAAACTGTTCGGCTATAACTTTCTATAAAGATTAAACAAAACATTTTGTTTGCCGTTTCAACATAGGTATTTAATGTGGTAATTCTTAAAAACAAACATTGGGGTATTAAGAATTCTTTAAATATTTCATTCAAAATAATGAACTTAACGTACACATAGAATTGTAAATGTATGTTATATTTAGTTAACAGAAACACGCTTGCTTATACAATTTGTACGCTTTGTTAAGATACATGTTTAAATGCAATTCTTTGTTCTGATGTTATTAATGAGGAACCATTTTATTGTTATTTACATATTAGCTTCTTGTAAAAAGAGAACATATTTTCATATTTCGGACTAATATAGAATGCTTTAACACTTAGGAAAGTTTTACATTTATGAATAATAAACAATCATAAACACATACGTAATTATTGGTGGCCGCGCCGGTGTAAAGTGCTTTTCAGTTGCAAAGGCTTCTCCTCGTGAATTATTTGGAAAAAGACACGCCAAAGCGCATGAAGTACATCTTCAGTGAAAAAAGTATAATAAAACATTTTTTTAGTATATTAGTAATTTATGTGTTATTGTAACCAACGTCTTTATGTATAGTTGAACTACTCCCAAATATATACTATTAATAAAGTGTGAAAATACTTGCGTGGAAATTCTATATTGTTAAGTTCGACTTTGTATTCGTCAAGAAGTTAATGTAATCCTATATGTGCACTCTCTTTATACCTACACCGCTTAAAAAAATCGAAACGTCGTTTAAGATACCATGGTCATTAAAATTCGATCAGAACTTGCGTAAGAACTACGAGCGATTTAAACAGCATTAATATCTATTTTTTTGCAAACTGCAAAACTGAAAGATGAAACAGACGAAAGAAAAATTGCTACTTTTCTGAGTGTAGCAGGTGAGGAAGTTGTAGAAGCATATAATACCCTCAAGTTAGCGAATGAACAAAAAGGAAAGTTTAGTGAAGTAGTAAAAGCCTTGTGTGTACTATGAGTATTGCAAACCAAGAAACAATGAAACTTACGATAGGCAGAAGGAGAATCAATGGATAATTTTATTAAGGAATTGAAAGTGTTAGCAAGACCATGTAATTTTGAGCAGCAAGAACGTTACAGAATAATCCTTGGCGTTAGAAATATACAGCTACAGAAAAAAATTGCTAGCAATGGCTAGGTATGCAGACCTGCGGCAGCTAGAAAGATTCAAGTGAAAGGATTAGAAGGAATACAAATACGTGCTGTTAAAAAAGTAACTTCCACAGTAAGATTCGCAAGAAGTGCTGTGGTAACTAAATATGACTGTTTTAAGGGTGGTAGACGACACCAAAAGAGAAAATGTTTTACCTTTGGGAAGAAATGCAACACTTATGGTAAATTGGGACATTTTTACTTTGGTTACAAATTAAATAAAAGTAAGAGTGAGATAAGCAGTAAAAATAAGTATAGCAATAACCGATTGCGTAATAATGTAAGAAAATTTGGAGCTATTAATGAGGTTAACAATGATGTAAGTAGTGATGATTTGTTTATAGACAGCATTGACGAAATAAGTACTGTAAAGTTAGATAATGTAAATTTAAGTAATAATGTCGATTTTTTTGAGGAAAAATGAAGATACATGATAGAATAATATATGTACATATTTTAAATTGGAAACAAGTACTCGTTTGATTATAATGAACTTAAAGACATATATAAAATTCCAAATGATTTAGGAAATGGTATAATATTATTTAATGATAGAATAGTTATTCCAATATCTTTAGGACACTACATGCTAAAACAATTACATTTTGACGGGAGAACAACAAAAGCACAGCCATAAGTGTTTGTACTGGCCAGGAATGTCTTTAGATATTAAATATTTTATCTGAAAGTGTAGGTTGTGTGAAAAGTATAGTAGGAAACATAATAAAGAAACACTTATTCTGCATGAAGTACCAGAACTTCCTTTTGAAACAGTAGAGTCAGATATTTTTGAATATGGTTCAGAAAATTATCTATTATATATTAGTAGATTACTAGAGTAATTGGATAGAGATTAGTAAGTTAAAGAATAAATCAATTGAAGTTACAGTATGTATGTACTGTAGGCTTTCACGACCGTAATCCATAGTAGGTATGTTTTTTCGGGTCTTGTCGCGTAGGTAACTATTCACTGTCTTGACGTTTCAGCACAATCAGCGAAACGACAAGAGAGTGAATAGTTACCTACGCGACAAGACCCGAAAAAACATACCTAGTATGTATGTACATTAAAAAAATATATTTACTACACTTGGTTTGCCTAAAACAATTGTTTCGGATAAAGTTCGCTGTAATTGTTTTAAATTTAATGAATTTTGTAAAAACTATAAAATTCAATTCATATTTTCGAGTTCAAGGTATTCAAAAAGTAAAGGGTTAGCCGAGAAAGCAATTCATATTTGTAAGCAAATGCTAAGAAAATATGAAGACAAAAATGTCCTTTTTTATTATTTATTAGAATAAGGAAGTCCTCCTTTATGTGGCAAGATAGTTTCTCCATCTGAGATTCTTAATAGTCCATTGCTAAGGACTAACTTTATAAGTGATAATCTTTCGAACCCGGTAGTCGTTGATATTCGCAATAAGAAATGCGAAAAACAAGTTGATATCAAATGATATGTATTATGATAGAAACGCTTATGACACGTCAAATTTTACAAAGAACGAAAATGTTGTCGTGAGGATTAGGAATTAGATAGATGATGTATCAGTAATATATAAACTGTCCAGTCTTTACTTTCCATGAGTGTACGTGTGAAAGACGGGTTTGTAGCACAAACTTGTTATAATTAGATTGGTGCTGAAACTATTCTTCTAGCTTCCAGAACTGTTGTTCGAGACCAACACAGCATTTTAGGCAAATAATTTGCATATACTTAAAAATGCAGATTCAATTAGTAAGTTATGATGAACATAATTCTGGATTTTTGAAATCAGAATTTATATTAAGTAGATAAATATGTTTATTCTAAGATCATACTGTCATATCATTAAATTAGAGTTGTTATTAGCTACATAGTACGTACCGACAACTTTTATGGTTTGAATGTTTTTTCATAAGGAAATCGATTAATACTCGTAAAACAAACACAACTCACGTTAACGATTTAAATTAGCATTTTCATGTAAATTGAGAGTATGATAGAGAGCGCAATAACATCACCATTAAATCTATTTTTATGGTTTGACGAGAGGACGTTTACGAAGACGATCATGGCTATACTAAATTGAGTGTTCGGTAGTTTCAGTTATACAGTAAATTATATTGCCTTCGATATATTACTGTAGGGTGGAAGTCGTCAGAAAAATATGACTATTTCCATTAGTCACAAATTTATATAGCGAGTATGGGTATAAAGTCTATTAAATACACGATTGACTGCAATTTTTCCGTCGAGTGCCGTTTTCGCGTTTTAAAGCGAATGAACTCAATAGTAAAGAATCGATGGAAATCTTACTTGGTCTGCCGTTTACTAGGTTCTAAAATGTCGCTGATTTTCCACTCTATTCTATACCTTGTTTTTTATTAAGAGGACCAAATGATAAAATCCGCTTCACATTAGGCAAATTAAACTGACAGCTATTTTGGCGGTAAATTTAAATGATGTATTAGAATCAAAAGATATTTACAGTAAGATCTGATTGGCGTTTGCCATTTGTGAGACGTAAATTTACTCAAAATCTTAAACAAACTGATCCCTAGGATAATAATTTAATATTATTATTGCGGACTTTAAAAAATCTCAAACCTGACTGCTTCCAAACAGAGATTCATTAGAAATTATTTATTAAGAACGTTTCTCAAGATGGCATAGAATGAAAATGTTTTACGTATCATCTAACAGTTTTAGTTACCGATAAAGGAAATAACAAATGTTAACAGTTTAAAAATCTATATTTTCGGAAGAATGAAGCTTCACAATTTATTGAAATACCTCCACTTACTCCACTTTCCCCAAGAGATAAAGCCAGTAAATTGTTGACCTAATCTCCCGGGTTCCTCACCCTGACTAGCCAATTGTCTCCAGCTACCGAAAAGGTAGAAGAACGCAAGAAGCGAGCCCCAAATATAAATTTTATTATGTACAATTCATGTACGTATATTTTTCCATATACTAGAGATAAAGCTTCATACTTCGCTAACTTACAACTTAATACAAAATTATTGAGGCCCCTCCACTTACCCACCAAGATATAAAGCCAACAAATTATTGACCTCATTTCCTGGCTCACGCTGACCCACCAATTGTCTCCCACCACCGAAAAAGTAGAAAGGTGCAAGAGGTGAGCCCCAAACAAATATTACACTAAATCTGTACATACGTTATAAATTGCAACAGGTATGTCATTACTGGATGCTTACGTACAAAACGATTGTGAACTATATTCGCTTCGTAAAGCAATCTCATAATAATTAATTTAGATTTTAGTAAGTAATCCAATAATTGTCAACCTTTACATTAATATAAATTTAAATATTGAACGTAATATTTGCTTAGTTAATCCACCAATAGTGACAACGAAAGATAAAAA
>SMLS01075188.1:0-44627 GCA_004785975.1 Popillia japonica | reverse complement strand
CTTATGTCCGGTATAAGTCTCTTCGTCCATTGGGCTTTGTCTCGTTCGTCCGTGTATCTATTCTGCCAGGCGCGCAGAGAAGCCTCTCTTGCCTGTCTTTTTGCTGATTTCTGGTTGCTCTCATCTCTGTGCTTATAGAGGTAGCGCCTTTCGAGGACCAATTGGTTTACAGATATCACACTAGTAATCACCTACAGTGCCCTCCCAGACAATGTTTTGTACACTGAGACTGCTCGCAGTAGCATGCTCCTTTGTAGTCGTTGGAGTTGGGCACTATATTTTCGAACCTCTATTGCTTGCCCCCATATCGGGACCCCGTAAAGTACCGTACTATGCATGGCACTGCACAGAACCGACCACTTGCAGCTGCCTGGTTCGCCAACATTCGGCATTAGTCTCGTCAGTCTGCCCAGTTGCTTTTCGGTCTTTTCGTTTTTCGTCCATCACCACTCCCAAGTAGGTAACGTGTCTAGATGGAGTTATTCTCACTCCCTCGAGGTCAAAAAAGACATGGTTCCCTTTCCCGTCACCTCTTACTATCACGGCTTCCGTTTTCTCAGGTGCCAGGATCAGTCTGTGTTCCTTGAACCACTTGTTAATTTGTTGCAGACACTGATTTGCCATTTCCATCAGTTTCAACTACGGTGCCTATAGCGTTTAATGTGGGTTTACCCTTTCGGAAGTCGTACTGATGTGGATGCAGTCCTCCTTTCTTGTCTAGTTCTTTGTGCAGTCTATTCCTAACAAGCGCCTCCAGTAGTTTGCTTAATGTGTTCAGCATACAGATAGGTCTATAAGAGCTCATCAGCTCCACTTTTTTGAATTAGAGCGACCCTAGCCACCTTCCAACTATCTGGAAACTCCTGTCTTACGATTAAGTTGTTCATAAGTCGCAGAAGGAAATTCGGTGCAGAACTGGCTACTTCTCTTATTGCTTCTGGTGGTAGCTTATCCAACCCAGGAGCTTTACCAGGTTTCATACTAACTGTCGAACAGTCTAGTTTATCAGCCGTAAAGGAAAAGAATGCTCGTATTGAATTTTCAACTAATGATAAGAAACAAGAAGAACAGAAAACTGTTAAAGATCTTAGAGATCTGATTGTGAGTTACTCGCATGTGTACAAGGAATCTGTTATCGTTTATAATCAACGATACACTCAAAAATTGTTCTCAGTTTTTATAGGTATTAAATCATTTATATATCATCATTTATTCAGATGGCTGTTTAATGAATACAAGAGTTTGACGTTAATCACCGAAAACTTAACTGCTCAAACTCCCATTGAATTTGTTAAAAACGTTAAATTCTCGTATCATTTCATGTAAGTCCAATTTTTCTGAGCATACCTATGTATGTATTATGTGAAACTTTAGAATATTTCGTAGAAGTACTGACATACTATAATTCAGACGAAATTAAGATCATTGATTATAAAAGATTAATTCGAGCATTTTTTAACAAAAAGAGGACACTGTATCGAGAGATCAGCCTACCTAACATAACATAAACCGTTTTTTCGATTTTCAATGTTTACCAATAGAAAGGTTATCAGGGACTCTTAAAGTTGAGAATACTAGTCATGTTAGCTTTTGTGATTAACTGCTATATACGTGTTATGACCAACGTGATTTATGGGGAATTCCTATTTAGCTTCAAGCAATATCGATTATAAGTTACGTATTTGATCGGCAAACGTCGAAATTAAGAACGATTAAATATGCAAACAGTCCGGTCTGTGTCCGAAATGAACGAGTTTGATTAACGGAACGCCGCTCGGACGAGGCAAAATCCTAACTTACCGGCAGAACTCGCAATTCGCGTAACATAATTAGTCACAGAGTAAATGTAATCGTATAAATTAAAATGGCCGTAATGGCGTCGAATGTTCAACGAAAACGACCCATGGACTAACCGCTATCAATTGTTACCGATTAGTGATCGCAGAGGGCCTCGCCGGCCTCTAATCAGCACCAGCCATGGAACGTTAACGAGCGTGGAGCGAGTTCCACTATTACAACCGTTCGAACTATGAGCGGAATTAATTACACAATTACATAGACGCAAGCACTCGCTTTATCTTTCTTGTGCGTGTTCGTGCTTAATACAGCAGAAAAAAGTACACTACAATCGATGAAAATCACATGAGAAACACGTTTTGTTTGTCTAGACGGAATATGCGTCTCAAATTGAAATCTAAATTCAATGGAGCTCAACTCATCTCAGTTCTTTATTTCGAAGTGATTGTGTATTTTGATCTCATTTTCCAGCAGCAACACAGCCAATCCGTTGCAAAGTCTCTCCCATTTTGTGCACACCTGCTATCACGTAACCAAAGATGGACTATGACTATCCTGACGTTCTTAAAAGGGTTATATAGTCGTTCCTACCAGTTCTTACTTATACATATGTAAGTATGTACATCGGTGTACTTATAAGAATTATTAATACAGCATAAAAAAACTATTCCTTTAATAACAGGCTTGTAGGTTTTCACTCTTGCAAAATTGTCTTGAGGCTGATCTTCATGCTTTTTGATGTGCAGAATTGAAATATGACATCAGCCCTTTTCTGCCACGCAATAATTTTTCACAAAATGTAAGGATAGTTCATGAAAAAGCACCTACCTTACTCAGGCGAGTTTTAGCGATTTCGCTTCAGACCTGGTGTTTTATATCCTGCAGTCATGCTATCATACTATTGTTCCAGTATTTCTGGTATATCCTTTTATGTCTTTTACAGCCTAGTGGAGGTGCCTGTCTTTGCTTCTTATTGATAACTTGATGAGATTCTTGGAAAAGAACAGTCTTGGTGACAGCAGTAGCAAATCATACAGTCTCTGGTTATAAGAAAATCAGGGCTGCGATTGATAGCTCTGGTATTTGTAGTGGGCCAAGCCAGGATCGGTATTCCGATCGAGTATTATTCGTTGTTTGAAAATAATTACTAACACAGTATTAGTTATGACCGAAGAAAACTGTTGTGGTAGTCTGAAAAGCAGTACGGCTTTCAACGCCAATGTTGCCATCTATTATAGGCTAAAAAAAGTAGCGCAAGTAGGAGTGAAATAAGAGCTATTTTAGGTTCATTACATACTCCATGTAGCATGAATGTGACTAAATTCAGTCAGTTACTGTAAGAGAAAGTAACAAAAAACTAACAGTTTGAGGCTTTCTGGAAAACTCTACGTAATGGAGCAATACAGGGTGTCAAATGAATAGTGTTGGAAAACGAAACAGTATAAAATTAATATCACAAGAAAGGTAAATGCAAGAAAATTACGATCATAATTTGAAAATGAATAATTACCAAATGTTGTTGAATCCGGGCCTGACAAGTGTGCACAAGAAAGAAAGGGACGCTGCAAAAATTTCTAATAGACATAAACAGATATTTTTTATCAAATTGAATGATATGTAAAAACATGTTTATTGTACTCTTATGAATGCATTTGTTTACGAAGTAGCTTTGCTGCTCTATGAATTGCACATGTGGTCTTTTCACAAATATTCTATCTATAACAAGGTCACACATTTACTACAGATTTTATTCATTTCGACCTCTTTTTTTTCGTAGGAATCAGGTGTTGTGTTTTTTTCATTTCAGAAACGCGTTCGTAGTTAATAGTTATTTCGTTTCAAATAATTCGTGGTAGTCTTGAAGAGGACTGTTTGATAAGAAACAGGACAACAAACTTAGAGTAGTAATGTACGCAATTACTACCACGGACTCCGGATGCACCCTTCTGTGCGATGGCAAAACTTATCATAAGCTGGACCGCTGTGATAACACAGTCTCGAAGAGCCTCGACGTCTAAAGTTTCCCGTTGATAATCATAAAGAAAGTTTTTCATGTATCCTCACAGGAAAAAGTCGAACAGATTCAGGTAGGGACTGTGCTAGCCACAGAATCGTTCCTTCTCGGCCTATCCAATGTGCAAATGCCTGGTTTAAATGTTCCCATAAAAGTCGGGCAACATGTGGAGGTGCCCCATCGTGCATGAACTACATTTGCCGTCGTACATGTAGTCGTATGTCGTCCAAGTAATCGGGGAAAGGGTTTTGCAGAAAATTTAAATGATCTACCGCATTTAATCTACGGGAAGTACATGTGGCCCAAATAAATGATCGCCTAATACTCCCACCCAAACATTTATTGATGTCGTACGTTAGTAGGTAGTCTGATGGATATCTTGTGGGTTTTCATTAGTTCAGTGATAAATATTATGGTAATTCAGCACTTCATTTTTTGTGAAGCAGTATTCATGGGTAAACAGGATCACGAATCGAAGAGTTGGAAGACGAGTTTGTGTTTGACGAAACCATTCACAACACGTAACTAGTCGAGGAAGATCATTGTCTGATAAACGTTGGATTTTCTGTATGTAATACGGGTGCAGTAAAATATTTTATCCTGTTTCTCCGTAGATTAAAATTATGTCCATGTACTCAGTATTTGTGTAACTTGCCATAATGTACACATGAGGCACCAAATACCTATGAATGACTCAACGTTCTACCTGTGTTGCTCATCCATTTATGCGTTGCGCTCAAACAACAGGGCGGGACTGAGATTGAAAAATTGCGTTTTCGTTGCTGCGTGGACATATAGTATTCATTTTTTGGAATTTAGCTTTCCATGCCATTAGCTTTAACCTCTTTTATTTTCATAGACTATTCAGTAGACATCCAGCATATAAATTAATGAACACAATTTCATTGCGGGTCTGTATTTAAAGTAAAACCTATCTCTCTTGAGTTCATCTTCCTTTCTTCCTTCCTGGTACATATACTATTTCATTTGATTATTAATTTCCAAAGTCCTTAAAAAAACCTTTTCCAGTTTCTTCTCATGTGTTTGTTCACTACAGTGTTTTCATATCTCAGCCATTTTCTTTCTTCCGCTTGGCTACTGATGCTAATCACTAAGAAGATGAATTTGGGGTTTTATGTTAGTGGTTAGAAATAGTTCTAATAGCGCAAATCACGAAAGAATACTGTATGGATTGTCTCACTCGTTCAAATACCTCAGGAATATTTTAATCAACCGAAGCACTTAGCCGAGCTACTAATTCTTCTTCCGTGTAAATGGGAGTCTCATAAATAAGAGTTTTTATATGCCCCCACAAGAAAAAATCTAACATAAATGTATAATAAATGTGGCGAGCGAGGAGACTAAGCGGCAGAACCACCTGGGCCCTATCCAACGTTAATTAAATGTTTGGTTCAAGTAATGACGTACGGTGGCTGTGAAATGTCCATCGTGTTGGAATCGCATTTGTTTTTTATTGTGATCAGTGGTTTATATTTTCCAGAAATTCTGGCAAAACTTCTTCAAGAAAAATACGATTAACATTGCCATTCAATCGTAAAGGTAAAATGTACGGCACTATGCGACAATTATTGATGATGCCTGTACATCAACAGCATTATTTTTCTGATACGATTGAATCCATCTAGCCTGGAGATTCTCCTCACTCCAAACATGAGAGTTGTAAGAGTTAAATATACCTTCTCTTGTGAAGCATGCTTTGTTTGTGAACAATATTGAGGAATAAATTTGACATTGAGTTTCTGATTGATATACCTATGTACCATCGAGAAAAGTCTAAACTAGAAGCATGGTCTTCGACCAGTGCCAACACTTACTCTTCAAATCTCTTACCTTGTTTGTTTTTCCTTCTGAAGTTACACATCCTTATTCTATCGTCTAGTATTAAAACAAAACGTCATAGAGAAAGGTAATATTAATAAAAACTGTTCGTCTTAACATCATCTATTTTCCTTCAAAGTTTGTCGATCTAATATATTTTATATACTGTATATATTGCAAAATAATTTTAAATATGTAATATTTGAATCATATTATAACCTTCGATCAATTTATACATGTAATATAATACTATGAGCATTCCAACCTCTGTATTCAGTATTCTTTCTTATGGGATATACAGGGTGTTTCACCGGTAACGGGACGGTCTTCTGTGTCTAAACGGTAAAATTTTTATAAAAACTTTTAAAGCAATATTGTGCAGATCAATAGTGGCTACAATCTAAAAATATTTTTTAGTATATACGGTGTCCCAAAAAAGTGTGACACATCAAAGTTATGCTTTTTCTTATGGAACGCCATATATTTAGCAGCAATTTTGAATTCTATGCAAAAAATAAGACCAACTTTGATAAAGGTTCCCTATATGTTACTATCACAGTTTTTAAGATATTTTGATTTTTTGTCAAATGCAATATTTTTGAAAAGGTTGTTTAATTTCGACATGCATTGATTTAAAATAAACGTATTGTAATCTGAAATAATGGGATAATGACCTAATCGATTACTGTACTTAGTACTCTTGAACGGTTTACAGGGTGTTCAGAATATGACGTTCTTTTATGAGTACTTGTAAACCCCATTAACTTGATTATGTTAAATGAAACACCCTGTATTTTATTTATTTTTCAGAATGTCATTTTAGTTATCTTCAAATTACTGTAGCATTCCCTATACCTAAATGTTAAAATATTGATGTAATATGCAATTTCTCAATTTTTTAGCAAGTTTCTCTATAAATTTGTTTAAAAAAGTTAGCTGTGGTTACTCTGTAACAATAACGAGCTACTTTAATCACACTTCATTCTGTTCAAGTTTCATTATACTTTATATTTTGCGCTACTAAAATGAAACAATTTTCGCTTCAACAAAGGATTGCCATGGTACTGGTAATTGGAAAATGTTATGAAAACTGTCTCCTAGCAGCGAAAGTTATTGACGATTTTGTCATTGGACCTTATTTTTTTGACGGATGTTTAAACGGACAAAAAATTTTAAGATTCTTAAAACGCAATTTGTGGCTTCTTCTACATCATCTGCCACTCAGCTTGCGGCAAAATATATGGATTCAATTGGACGGCGCGCCAGCTCACTATTCTGTTATTGTGAGAAATTATCTAAATAGAAAGTTTCCAGAAAAATGGATAGGAAAGGGTGGTTTTGGCCAGTGGCCTCCAAGATCTCCTGATTTAACACCAATGGATTTCTTTAAATGGGGTTATATAAAAAATATCGTCTACAGTAGCCCTCTTACAACTGCAGACGATATGAAATTGCGGATTAAAAATGCATTTAGTTTGATTACACCCAATATGCTGGATAATGTGCGAAGATCTTTCGACAACCGAATAAGGCACTGTATTGAACAGGATGGACAGCATATTAAGCACCTGATGTAAAAGTATACATATAATCTAATAATTGTTGTTGTTATTTTTGCTATTGCCAATTTCTATTGTGTGGTTTTATTTGTTGTTTTATTATAATAAGATCATATTTGTTTTCTTTATTCATTTGTATTATTAGATTGTTTTACGGTTATTCTATTCCTATCTACGATGTCAATAGATTAAATATATTTTAACTGCCTTAAGTGACAAAAACCTCCTGGCTCAACAAAAAATTCAAAACATTTAAGAAATTGCATATTACATCAATATTTTAACATTTAGGTATAGGGAATGCTACAGTAGTTTGAAAGATAACTAAAATGACATTCTGAAAAATAAATAAAATACAGGGTGTTTCATTTAACATATACACATAACGAAACGGATGGAGAAATATATGAAGAATGGTTCACGAAGCAGTTGCGTCCGAATATACCAAAAAATGCAGTTATTGTACTTGACAATGCATCAAATCATATTAGAAAAGTGGAAAAAAATCCAACAACGGCATGGAATAAAGATCAAATCATTGAATCGTTAGCTTTAAAGCAGCAGTCGCAGTATTTCAAGTTAAATCTCAATACGAAAAATATAAACTTGATTCAATTGCAACAGCCAACGGCTGTGAAATTCTATGTTTGCCACCCTATCATGGTGATTTAAACCCAATAGAAATGGTATGGGCACAAGTAAAGCATTATAACAAAATGAAGAATTCAACATTCAAAGCTAAAGATATGTCAGAGTTAATTACCAGAGATTACAACAATGTCACAGTAGACAATTGGCTCACTTAATACTAACTTATATACAAATGTAAATAAATCACATACTTTCTGAAAAGAAATATTAAAAACTATAGATTGTATTTTTATTTCACTACACTGTATTATACATAAATATTTATAAAACTATTTCGTCTGATGTACCTTAACAATGAAATGTTCTATTCTATTAATACTGTTGTATTTTTATCTCCTTTTTTGAATGTTCATTAGCTTAACATGTTGGCTAATTCTCTTAGAATTAATTTCAACAATTATATGCTAAAGCGAGAGTTTCTGAAATTATAAATTAAATCTATGTATATGAAATGGAAGTATAACCATATCCATATTTTGTACCTACATAATATGTGTGTTTTATCAAGCATAAGTATATGTCGCATTTAACATTCGCCGGCGTTAAATTTTATGAAAACTTGTTATTCCATAAATGAAATTTTGCAATAAAATTCTAACCAAAAAGAGTTTCAAATATCTTGTCATTCATTAATTGCTGCCAACCTAAATTAGTCATGGCAACAATGCGATGGGTTTCCATAAGACACGTACTGAATACTAAGGTTGGAATGCTCTGTAGCTAAAATATCAAATAGAAAATGTTTCCAGTTGATACTGTTTGGCAACTACAGCATATCTTGGCGTCCTGTTGAGCAGATACGAGGGGCGGCTTAAATTATAGCAGAAACTGCCACACAAACCGAACTACGACTCAGTCTCGTTTATAAATAAGCATTCATCTACCCACCGCGTAATAAGCACATTCATCTACGAAACTGCATACGGGAACAGAACATGAGGTCTTCAGTGCACAGTTTCGCATAGCGGCAGTGTGCTGGATCATTAGAATAAATTGGAAAAGAAACGGAAATAACCGTGGAACTTTCGGACAACTATAATTTAAGAAAATTACCCGGAGTGCTCCGGGAATCTCTTTATCCCCAATCTTAAATGCAATCTTTTATTTTGTTTTATTCCAGGGTTTTACGAGAGCGGCGATCCGAGTCAATCCCGGTCGCTGCCATTCTCTTTCCGCCCCGATCTCGGAAATTCGTTCGTTTCCTCCAACACCCCCTACCATTTCCCCATCCCCCGATTTTCGCCCGCCAATCACCATCACCGCTACTACTACTATTAGACTACTATACCAGCAGCACAAGCGGTAGCAGCAGCAGCACCTTCTCTTCGATGAACACATTAACAGTTTGAGACAGGAGAGCGTGGCCCATCTTCTTATGGTAATCTGCCATAGTAGTTCTCCAGCTTTAGCCTGCTCGTTCGGTTTACGATGAGATAGAGAACCAAAACCCGCTTTTTCTCTGTATCCTCTCCCCTACAGCTTGACGCTCTTTACCGAATCGTATTTGTACAATAAAGTTGAGAAATCCGGGTCCGAAATCGGGGTCTAGCATCGCGCTTCGTTCTCGTGGAAACTACATCAGTGGCGTTCGTCGGAATTCATTTCGTGCTCGGCGTGAGATTCGGGTTAAAGAAAAACAGTTACTTTGATTTTCCATTTTGTGATTTGCGAGACTTTCTCACTGCCTGGAATGCGAACGGAAATAGATTCAAAATTAGGTGGCGATGTACTTTGGATAAAATCTTACTGTCGTCATAAAAAATTATCTACGTCGGCAGTATTTCGTCGTTGATTTCTCTTGACTTAATTTTATCACTTACTTCATAGACAATTTATGATTTTTTTATGTTCTCCTAATTCATTTTGTTTGAAATGAAAGTATTTTGCTATTTTTATTGTTAAACTACAGGTCGTTCTATTATCGTTAGAAATCAAATTAATAATTAAATCATGATTCGTAATTAATCTTTAAATTTTGGCAATAATTTTTCTTATTCCTGTAGTCTTTCATGTGAAAGTGTTATGTAAAAACTTATTACGAGCATAATCGCAATAGCTCTTCTTTACAGCTACGATAGATGGTACTTTACCAAACAATTTTGTTGGCAATATACATAGTATATACTATAATTTTTGTATGTAATGCAGTTCTCGCTATTCTAGGAACGTATGCTCATACATGCGCCTTACATGGGACTAACGTGTAGATGTGAGATACATATGTATATGTTGTGTGTAGTGGTTGCTACCTTTTGGTATTCCAATTTACAGGATGTGGTTTCGTGTATTGTATAATTTATGCATGCGGTCGGTACTTGTCGCGGACAACGTTGCTTCCTGCCGGAACAAATGCCTTAGATTAAAATTTTAATGGTACATTTTAAATAAATTTCTTGCCTGTTAAACTGGCTTGCCGCTCTCCCGCTATCAGAGACAACCGTATAAATTGCACGAATTAGTTTTCTTTGAAACGCGTCACCCACCTACTTCTAGCACGATATATAAACGCTTCAGCCGGCGTCGACAGTACCCATTTTACAAGAGGAATTCTTCGGGTAGACACGAGGATGCTTTATATGTTCTTTAGCGCGTGCACGATTTTTACAGGAACATCAAATAAAACAGTTAATAAATTCTATGTATGGACTATTAAGCTATTAGTTTCTTTTATAAACTTGTTTCTATTTTAGTTTCTTTCCTTCTTTCATTAAAAAATAGACACACTTTCAACCCACAGAGACACCATACATTTTGATAATTATCAGGCAATTATCAAAGCAAAAAAAATGATTTTACATTAGTTAACAAGAAGAAACGTTCGCTTCCTTGATTAAATGGAGACATAACTAAAACAATTCCCAAAAATATTTAATTGACCACGCATACTAAAAATTTGTCGAAAAAAAGTGGTCTTAGTAGCAGCTCCCATATATTTTTCTTTTATTGGGAAAATCCTTTACCAAAAACAAAATCTTTTGGAAGATATCAAACTCTGAATGAAAATGTCACGTTTTAAAAGTGCCATCCTCTGTACCTAGGTGGTAAAAGTTGTTTAAAAAGAACACCATAATGTTACTCAGGATGTTGCTTGCCCTGTTCGCATCAGGTGTGACTATTGTAATATTGCCACAGCAACTGATACTCTTAGTTCCTCAAATCCTTTCTCTAACAATAAGTTTTCAACGTTATATGGATTTTCTGCTATCTCAGTTCCTATTTAAGTGTTTGGTCAACATCTGGAAATGCACCTTCCTGATCATTATCAGTAAGGAAGATGCTAGAGCTCGTCGGATCACTATATGATGTCATTATTCTTAAGGTACGTAGGGAGCATATGTCTTATGTCTTGATTCGCGTTCTCAATAGCACTAGTAAGTAAAAGAAAGGAAATTGAGACAGCGGAGCACATATTCTGCGTGTGAGAAGCATTAGGCCGACCAAGGTTTCGGCATCTAAAACAAGCGATTCTAAAGCCTGGATAGATGAAAGTCTCAGCATCCAAAGTAATCCTCGATTTATAAGTCGTAGAGAGGAGAGGTAACTCGCACCTAAACGACCTTTGTTCTACAACACAATATAATTATAAGATTTTTTCAGTTTTTGATCACCCCAGGATATGTTTAAAACGATGATCAGTTTGCTTGTCAGTTTTGGGTTTTCAAATAGCATTTTTTGCCGCCATCGCCTACAACACACCTACAAGTATCATCAAAAGCATCAAACATTTCATCTGTTCCAAGATAATAAGGGCTGCCTTTTTCGATTAAAATATTAGTTGTTGCAAGCTCCTAGTCTCAGTGCCGTAGAAGCGTCAAGTCCTCAGAAACATATGCAAAATTTTCCAAAAGGAAGATCATAGCATTCATCGGGAGCTTGTGCAGTTCATTATATCTCAAAAACTCAATTGGTTTTAAAGGAAGTAATATTTCCATGGAGAAAAAACCAAATTGCTAATTTGGTATTTTTGTAAAGATAATGTTATTCTAAATTTCAAAATAAATTGGATGTATAATTTGATTGCAAATAAAGTTACATGTATAGAAAATTACAGATAGGATAAAAAGCCTTGTTCGTAACATTCCCAGCCGAATTTACCAAAACACAATCTCCCATATGAATAATTCATTTTTCTTTTCGCATTTATACATACATTTCGCTGACAAAGGTCGATCGGTCTACGGTCTACAAGGACGGGGAACTTACAGCACGCCGATTTCGATCTCTTCCATATAGAAGAGAAGTACCTACCTCGGCAATGGCATTTACCATAGTAATCTCATCACGCTTACATTTAGTCATCGCACAGCCGAAAGACATAACCTTCACAGACGCAAGCTTATTGCAGTACATAAACTTTCTACGGCATATCTCTATTAGCCTGTATGCCCTCGGTGCCCTAAAATCAAATTACATGCGGCAGTTCAATCTTCGTACATGACTGCGAGGGTACCGTTATCTTGTAAAACTGTCTGCCGGAATGATGTCAAAAAGAAGGGGTTACAGGATTTCACCCCTCGGGGATCGTCTCCTTTCAAAGAAAAAAAAAGAAGGAAAAACGTCTCTACCTTACGCGTTATGCATATACGTAAAAATTTATATTTTGATTTCGCCGTTTCAGGCTACTCCACCAGGCATGATTTCCGCAAGCGAATCGCATTAAATCCACATTTAGTCAGTATCTACTTGTGAAATCTGAGTTAAACGTCCTGTATATGTCAGAAATTCTAGCAGAAATGTTAGTGTTATTTTATTAGGTGATCGTTCTTAATCTACCTGACAGTTATATGCTTTCGTGTAGCTTTGGTCTACTCTACATAGTTTTCGACATAGAAATCTTACTACAAGATAGTTCGAGTTAAATGTGTAACACGTTTTTTTTTTTGGTGGAGTGTGTTGCACAAAGTAATCTAACTTTTTACATGTTGTCTTGTATAAATACATAGCCTCTAGAAGGCTCTATGTGATGTGGGTCAGTAATTGAGAAAAAGAACGTCGCATATAAACACCTTATAACAAAGTTTCTGCATTCTCCGAGTCAAAATTTACAATCTTGCATTCGAAAAATAATAAAAGACCCACAGTTTAGAACCAAAATTAATGATAAGAAAATGCAGCTTGTTTGTAATTTAAGAAAGTTGTAAGCGAGGTCCTTGACAATAATGAAGACATGCTACAAAATTCGAAAGAATTGGAGTGCTTGTTGGACCTAAAATTACATTTTCTTTACCATAATTTGAAGTACTTTCCAAAAAATTTAGAAACTAGCAAAAAAATTGTAGAAAGATGTGCAAAAGATGAGGGTAATGATAGGGGGAGGAGGAAGGCAGATTGTTTCGAGAAAGTGAAAAGGCGACATATAAAGGGTAAAGATAGGTTTTTCGCCAGTCTTTGCAGGCACTCCAAAGTAGGCTGCAATGTGATTCCTTTAAAATCGAATGACAAATGCGATATATGTAAGTGCAGAAATTAAGGTTAATTTTTGTAAACAGTTCTTTTTTTTTAACGGAAAAAGCTGTTTCTTTCGATTTTAGAAAACTTTTTGGCAATCATGATAGACTTATGCAATACACTTGATAAATTACAACCACAATTAATGGGAATTAAATTGTAAATAACATCTTCAAATAATTTCTTTGATATCTTTAATTAAGTATATAATTCAACACAGATTTTCTAGAAAACTTCCTTTCTTACTTCAAAAATGGAAACTTCACACTTTCATCTAAAAAGGCACTTAGTGACAAATCTATATCTTCCAAACAAATAAGTACTTTATCTATTGAAGCGTCAACACCTTTATTAATACTTTTAAGATTAAACCAAAGTTAATTTAGTCTAGGGAATATTAATTGTAAGTAATAATATTCTAAGTGCCTCGGTTTCAAATTACATGTTGGTGAATGTATATTGCGAAGGGTCAATGCAATTTCTTCTTCCACGCGTAACGCATACATACATATGCGGATACATATAGGTTCGACCTTTTAGGTTAATGAAAAATCTGGGGATATGAATTATGATACGCATCGTATATTCAGTATGTACAGTAAAAAGGCGTATCTACTACCTTTACGATGCATTAAAATTATGATATAAACGAATGATTACTGAGTGCTGATACGGTGAAATAACTGCGTTTTCGTAATCAAAATGTGCAGTAGTAGTTTTCTAATTACTGTAGTATGTATTTAACATAAAAAAAATAAATGTGGTATACTGCGAAACTTATTTATTATGTGGGAAATTAAGATTTTTTGAAAAGCTTGAATATAATTTATGTGATCACGCAATCAACTAATACAACATCTTCTAGACGTAAGCTTAGCTGTACATTATCCTTATTTTTTGATATTGTAGCAGTTGCTGTTTATTTAGAAAAAATAAATTCTTCAAACAAAAACTGGTAACGTCAACTAAATGTTAATTATTTTATTTTATGCCTTTATTCTTTGCACAGTTACTAAAGTTTACTTTATTGAAGGAGTTTTTTTTATTTACAATCGTGAAGTTGGTTTCCACCTCTAAATCTTTCAACGCGCCTGATAGAATGGGATAGCCATAAAGATTGTTCACTAGACTTAATAATATAGTTCTTGATAGACGAGGCCAATTAGATGTGGTTTATACTGATCTTTCACGAGCGTTTGACACTATATATCATTAAATTCTTTAAATTAAATTCTTTAAAATTAGTTCCTTTGGCTTTGTTCCACCAGTTATTAAGCTCCTTGATTCATATTTGAGTGATCGCCGATACTATGCCCTATACAATGGACAAAAACTAAAAATAAATAAAAAGAACTGACTAACTCAACGTTTCGCCACTAATATAAATGGTTTCTTCAGGAGTAAAATATAGGTAAAGGATGTCAAAAAGTAACATTAACTGGATGTATCAATCACATTAATTTCAAAAATCCCTCATTAAGATTTTACTTCTGAAGAAATCACTTACATTAGTGACGTAATAATATTGTTAAAATAGACTTTTCTTTTTTTAACAAATGATATTCTATTCACCTATATGCTCTTGGTTAATATTTTTCTCTCTGTAGTTACACGAGAACGACCTGCTTTATTTTCTGTAGATAAACCAGAACGAGTTACTTTATTTCTTGCAGGTACACTAACAGGACATATTGTCTAGTTGCGTATTTTCTAAGATTGGATCTGCGTCAGATGCTGAAAATTCAAGCTCAAAAAAATATTTCATGATTATGTCGAGTAAAATTCAGTTTAGGAAGAAATGTTGCTAAAATTCTTTTCCGACAGTCTCAGTTACAATACTAATAATACTACTACTAATAATAGAATTAGCTGTCGCTAATCTCAAACGTTGTTGTAATTAGGCTATTACACATGTTAGCATTCCTTATAAGCGTCCTTGCCTAATTTATAAATTAATTATTTTTTAATTTCTGTTGTAAATACTACAACAAAGCCATATTTGCTTTCAAAATTATATTTTTTCTATTTTATATTTAGATATTATTTCTAATAATTGTTAACTCTATCGCCTATAGACACACATGTTTATACTATTTTCAGTATGCGAATATTATTATATATACAGTGAGTACCCGGATGGAATGAATAATACAATACAAATAGCAATATAAATATTCTTAAAATTAATTTAATTTAGTTAATATAGTACTACCGCCTTCTATAATAAAAATCTTTTACTCAAATATCCATACAGAAATCTAATTTATCGACCGGTCTACCAAGCGCGGTATACAGGGTGTCAAATGAATAGTGAAAATTAAAAAGTATATCACAAGAAAGGTAAATCCAAAAAAAAAATACGATCATGTACTTATTAAAATAATTTTTTTTAATAAGTACCAAATTTTAGTCTTGAAGAGGACTATTTGATGAGAAACAGGACAAAAACTTAGAGTAGTAATGTCCGCAATTACTACCACGAGCTCCGGATGCACGCTTCTGTGCAACAGCAAAACTTATCATAAGCTGGGCCGCTGTGACAACACAGTCTCGAAGAGCCTCGACGTCTAAAATTTGCCGTCGACGATCAGTTTTTCATGTATCCTCACAGGAAAATGTCCGACAGATTCAAATCGGGACTTCGTGCTGGCCACAGAATCGTTCCTTCCCGTCCTATCCAATGTGAAAATGCCTGGTTTGAATGTTTCCATACAAGTCGGGCAACATGTGAACATGTCCATCGTGCATGGACTACATTTTCCGCCGTACATGTACTGGTATGTCATCCAAGTATTCGGGTAACGTATTTTGCAGACAATTTAAATGATCTACCGAATTTAATTTTTCGGGAAGTACATGTGGTCCAAATAAATAATCGCACCATGTTGGGATGAACGCTGGTGGATATATTGTGGGTTTTATCGGCGCAATGTTAAATACTATGGTAATTCAGCACACCATTTCTTGTGAGGCAGTATTCAACGGTAAACAGGATCACGGATCGAAGATTTGGAAGACGAGTTTCTGTTTGGCGAAACCATTCGCAACAGGTAACCCGTCGAGGAAAATCATTGTCTGATAGACGTTGGATTTTCTGTACGTGATACGGGTGCAGTAATACTATATTATACTATAAGGGAGAGAAATGCGTTATTTTGGTAGAGGTGCAATTTGAAGCACCGAGGACAAAATAGCATCTCTCCCGAATGGTATATACTATTTTTTCCACGGTCCCATTAACTTAAAAACACATATTTTGTCATTATGAAGTAAGTAGCACCAGAATTATTGTATTCGGATTTGAGCATTTATTTAGCAGTCGTTGAGTTATTGTCATAACTACAAAATAAACAAACAAAAAGAATTGTCAAATTAATTGTACAAATGTAACATTTAATTTAAATGTCAATAAATAATTTCAATGTTATCTTTTTTTTGCATGAATCACAAACGTTCTCCATAATGTAAACTCCCTTGGGAGTATTATACTCCAATGGGCATAATCGACTACTTCTGTTTTAATTTTTATGTCATAGAAACTGATTGCTGCTCCCGACCGTGGAAAAAAGAGTTTATCATGTTTCTCCCTAGATTAAAATTATGTCCATGTACTCAGTATTCGTATAACTTGCCATAATGTACACATAAGACAACGAATGCCTGTGAATGACTAAACGTTCTGCCTGTGTTGCTCATCCATTTATGCGTTGCGCGCAAACAACAGGGCGGGACTGAGATTAAAAAAAAGTATTTTCTCATTACTGCGTGGACATAAAGTATTCATTTTTTGGAATTTAGGTTTCCATGCCATTACCTTTAACCACTTTTATTTGCGTAAACTATTCAGTAAACACCTTGTATAACCTCTAATTATTTATATGGTGAGTATTTTATTTTATGTTTCCAAATAAAACAAAATATTATAGTGTGGTCAAGATATATAACGGATGATAACCCAACCAAGGTAAAATGAACGGGATCAAAAAAGAACAACAAATATTTTAACCTTAAATAACTTCAATACCTCTAACAGCTACCGAGAATATTGCGTCCTTGGAACATATTAAAATCAAAATTAAACTTCGAAAATTTCTATACAAATCTAGCCACAATTTTGGCATCGTTTTGCGAAGAATACAACAACAAGCTGCCTCTATGAAAGCGAGAAACATACTGCTGGATACTGCATACATACTGCCGTGGGTTTTTCAATTTTTCTGGAAAATGACGCTGATTTTAAGTTTATCATTGGTGGAAAGGTGAAAAACAAAATTAATAATGACATATTGAAAAAAAATAATAGTTAATTTTTTTAAATTTTACGTTTTTGGAAATCTATTTTAACCAAATATTGTCGATTAAATCATTGTATTAAGAAAGTTACCCTCGATGATATACCTACATATATTGTTCTTAACGTTTCTCGTGTTTTATTTTGTAGTATCTACAATTTTTTTTCTGCTTTGAAAATATTGCCTAAATACTCTTCGAACACTATAAACATAAATTTCTATGCTCTCCAACCTGATTTAATCTGCCCAACCCCTTGTATCATCACGGACTTTGGTTATGTCCGGTATCTAGCGGTACAGCTTGCGCTCCTGTCACCATGTCCGTTTTATCTTAAAGGGAATAGTGACAGGAGCGCAGGCTGTACCGTTAGATACCGGACATAATCAAAGTCAGTGATGGTACAAGTATATAGAGTTATTGTAGTTGAATAAAATAAAACAAAAGTAAGGCTTAAGTTGTCTGTATCTTACTTATCTGTAACATGCAGCTTTTGACAGTGTGGTCCAGCTTCTCTTCGTGTGGTTTGCATCTATTATCCATGTCCTGATGCACGACGTTAGTACTTCGTTGGTATGATTTGGTTGCCCCCTTCGGTTTCTCCATATAGCTGTCCATTCTCAGCCAAAATAGGGGCGCCAAGTTATTTATATATGCAACTTCAAGTTGCGTGGGGATTTTTCCACGATTCGATTTGGTCTTCCTTCTTTTTGATGATTTTGCCTAAATTGCCTGTCTGGTTTTTTCAAGATTTTTGTTTGTATCATTATTTCAGAGATTTCTCTTCCTCCCACTGATATGGAAAGGTGGAACCTTTGAATTGCACTTCTTGGACGATGTAAATATTATTTTCGTTCTCGTTGGTATGCCTCGGTTCTTGAGCTTTGTTTGAATCTAGCACTAACTGAATAAATAATAATAGTATGATATTAAAATGATATAAGTATGTATACTGTCTCTGTATGTATATTTATGTCATACCTAGTTCTGTGTCATACCTAGTTGTTCTAAAGTATTTAGAATGTGTATTTCGTGAATAAACATCGTTCACATCAGTGTACGATCTAACTATCCACGCAATTTTTATTCTTTTCGTGTTGCTGATCGAAAATAGATGTCAACTACGAATATTTTTAACTACTAATTTGGGCGATAAAAATAACACCCCAATCTCCAGAAAAGTTCTACCATCTAGCAATTAATTAACTAGATGGCACACTTTGTCGAAAGTTAAATACATTTCTTCACGTAAAAGGTATATTTTTGAAGAGAATGGCTGGATAAAATAATAAATACACTAGCGTTACATACAACAACCAAGTTAGTAGTGACAAAATGTCAACTTTTAACCGAGTGTAGAAACAATTACTTAAATGTTACTTCGAAATTACGCGACTAGAACGATAAAATATATAACATAGATTGAAGTTGTTCGCTAGCATGTGAAGAAATAATTCAATTAAGTGTTCTGTTCAGTATTAAGCTGGCGATTTATTTTCTGTAGATGATGCTGTGTTCGTATGTAGGATAGAATCTTTATTTTGCATATAATCCTTCGTACATATGTAAACACACAACTAACGTTTAAGATGCAAAAAAATAATAGAGTTGTTTAAAATGTATAACGTCTATTCGAGTTCTGTCAGCCTAGTGTACATACATATATACATACATATTTAAAATTTAATAGAGTTACGTATTTCGAAGTTGAACTAGAGAAAGGAAAAAGAAAATATATAACTGAGGATTTCCCGGTTTTGTGTTTCTTTTTCTTATGTGTTTGCTTGCGGCTCTCGCGAAGTGTATATATGAGCCTCGACATATAATACCTCTTGACATATTTTTTAAAAGACTCGGGGAGGAAAGCAAATAAAATACACTTTTGTTTTCAGCAAAAAATTTTTCACATATTCCTGTTTTTATGTGTATATTCTCAAGAAACGAAATTTATGAAACGTGGGATATAAAACAGTAAGATGGGGATATATCTGATACAGATGTAACGTTCGACTATAACGATTCTGTATTCTATTGTAGTTGAATAGAAGAAAGCTGTTTACTAAATTTTCAGTGTGATCATTTTTTTATGAATCCACTTTTATTAATTTTTTGAATTATTGGGTTTAGTTTTTCTTTTTGCAAGTTTGAGGAAAATGTTATAAAAGCTGCTCCTAATGTAATTATAACGTTATTCAATAAAAATTTCCGGCGCATAGTAAAACTTTCTAGTTGATATTGCATTTATTCTCAAAAGCTGTACGGCAAGATTTCTACCCATTACACGTGGTTATTTTGAATATTTAACCACTAGAATGGCAATCAGAATTGTATACAGCTATACAACATCTTTGCCGAGTACACGAGCGAGACCAATTCGTTAAGACCAGAGTGGTATATATAGATATTAAAGGCGGACAAGTATCCTTCTCCTCTGATTTTCTGCTGAATCATTTTATTCGCTAATTGCGCGATCGTTACAAATACAATTATCTCGAGCCGAGCTTTGTATTTGCTGAATAAATATACGACCGAAGGAGGTGGTGCTGGCAGAAGAGCAGGAGTAGGAAAAACGAGGACGAAGCATCGGACCCGAGCAACAGATTCACCCTCTCTGACGTTCCCGAGTGGGTTTGTGCAGGACCGGGTTAACCCCAAACGCTACGTAGCGGTTTATGTAAATTCGATCATTATCTCAGACGCTTGTTAATAACGTATAAAGTTATTTCAAGTTGATGGCTCGATATGATTAAGATATAAATAAGCAAGAAGCAAATGGTAACTTCTGTGTTCCAATATTATTGTAGGATAATTAAGAAAATATTGTGTTTTTCATCAATAAAATGAATCCGTCACTTGCATTTTCTTGTAGTTTTTACCTTCCCTGCTAAAACTGAAATTCTTTAGTGTAGTTTATTTTATGTAGCATAATATGTATATTGACATTTAAAGTTTGGTTCAATATTTTTGGTTATATTACCAATAAGAATAGACCTGCTTCAATATGTCCACCCTAAAATGTTTCTACTTTCTACAATATAATTGATGGCGTTTTCCTTAAACAGCTGATATCGTAAAATGCTAAAATCTCTGTAGATTCTTTCTACTAATAAGAGAAATAAACCAAAATCCGAAACTCGTACTCTTAACCATCTACGCATACCTTCCTTTAACAAATATATTGCTACGAAAAAAACATTTAATAAATTAAAATATATAACAAACCAAATACATTGAAAAAATCAAGCAAAAGGTAAGTATATTTACATAAAGTTATCATTTTTATTTATAAACTCTGCATGAAAAATACGATTTAATAATCTAATACATTTTACGTACCCATCTTGAATATTTGCAATACGATTAAATTTGCATATGAATAATATTTGCCCAACGCCGGTTCTGTTTATATTAAATAGCGTCAATTTGAATAAGCTACCCCGTCTGAAACAGTGGCGCAATAGTTTTTACTCAGTCAGCGAGTACTTGACAAATTTAACGATTTTTTGTTTAGACCTTTTCGCAAACGAAAAAGTCGCATGCAATTATCAAAAACGTCAGCTGCATTAGACAGCGGAAAAACTGATTAAAATGTTATTTATTTATGGAAACCGAAACCGTATTTCGACGTGGCGTACGGTTCGTATTGATTGCCGAAAATACGGCCATATGTCTCAATGCTGTCGAACTGGATATATTTTGTTTTAAAATAGCGAACATCTGGACGAACTTTCTATATATTAATACAAATGCATAAATTGACGTTTATATTTTCATATTTCTTCTTCATGAAGAAAAGCAAGTTGATGATATTTATAAGAAATGTTAATAACATTAACGTGTAATATAAATTTTATTTTAGTTAAATATTCCTAACAAAATAAAATTAATTATTCTGTATTGATGACTAATATAGAATTTAAAGTTAAATATGTTAGTTATTATTTTTGCGAAATTCCTTTATATTATCTGCAAATTAAAATTTAATTCACCCTTGATGCTAAATATGACTTTTTTTATTAAGCACTTATTACATTAAGCAGTTGAATTATTGAGGTATTCAATATTTTGCTTTGATGAGCGTATGTTCGTTGCCGTGTTAATGTTAATATTAAATTGAGCAATATACCTACTTTTTTTACTATTTTTGCGATACTCCATACATCAAATATGTCGTCCCTGATAGACATTCTGTGGTATACACGAAATGCATGACAGATAATGTTCAAATCTTTGATTCTTATTTTAAATACTAGAAAATAAAAGAGAAGGTAATGTTCAAAATAATTCGAACCTTCGCTGACAGCAGTGCGGCTCTATCTTACAATTAGTTAACATTCGAACGGCATATTTGATGAGAGTTACTAATCGCCGCTGGATTATATATTTAATGTGGACACACTAGTATGTAGTATTCAATATGGTGAATCCGAGAAAGAGACGATTGTTAGATTAGTATATCGACTCGGGATACGGGTTTAGTAATTCCGCGAGCTTCCAAGGTGTTCCGACGCAGGTGCAACAATCGTAGAATTGACTACTGGAATAACTACATATGGCACAAAAAGTACATAAATGTGTTTCAAACTGTCGCGCATAAATATATTTTCTTACTTCACCTGTATCATATCCAACGCGCTCAAAGCACAATTGAGCTAATTTTTCTCCCTCAAGTTTTCAATACAGATAACTTCATATCATAACATTCATCTCTTGGCATACGGTAACGAAATATGTCCTATCGAGGGCTTAAGTAATGAATCAAACTGCAATAAAACGCGTCTATTGTAGGCTTTCCGTTCTGAATTGCTATTGAAGTAAACATAACTGGGCAACTGCAGTAAGCCGTATAGCCGCAGGCTAAAGGGTAGCCAGCATTTGAAAGAATTTAAACCTAGCGAAATGTGAATACATATATTGAAAATAAAATGGTACTGAATTCAGGTACAACATAGCTAAATTAATAAAGCAAAAAAAAAGTTTATGATAAATTAGTCACTATTTTGTCGTGCAAAATATTGTTTAAATAATAATTACATAAATTATAAAATTAGAAACTTTAATATTATTTTCTTAGCATTCCCGTGTGATGTTTTAATTGAAAAATCAAAAACTATACAATATGTCTTAAAGATATATATACATATCTACACTTATACCATTCGTTTTCTTAAGAAGTATTAATCGTTTGAATAACTCCTGCACTTACAATAAGTTTAAAGAGATTAACAATTTAAAGGGAATAATAGTAATATATCACATAACATATAACATAACAATCATCACTTCTGTACTAAATCAATTATAATTTTATCATCAAACTCTCATCTCATCAAACTACACTCTAATTTTCCAAGATACTAAGAGGTTGGTAATCTATTATATTATTTAGACCTATCTTATTTTTCTGATATTTTTCCACTTTTATGGAAAAAATATCAGGAAATATACTAACTCTAGACCCAAAATTTTTAGTAGATAATAATATTTCATTAAATGAATTAATTTGTAATATTATTCATAATTCAGTAGAATTACACACACAAAACAAATTGCGGAACAAGTTATTAAATATAATATTCAATTATAAAAATAGATGTAGTAGTAAAAGCAAAATAGATTATAATTATTTGACACGAATTAAATGCCAATTTCTCCCACTGACGAAGTTGTAACGAATACCTAATAAATTATAAAGATTCTGGAATAAATGATCTTTAATCGAATTAATAGTGTTTGAATTGATCGAAAAGTAGAAAAATATCTGAACTGTGCTTATCTATAGATACACATAGTGGTTAGAAAAATACATTTATTATACCTATGTTTTAATTAATCGGAAACAATTCTTTTTTCTATAAATAGAATTGTATTATATTAAAAAGCATAGAAATGGTATTTTAAAACATCCGTACCATAATGCAATTGTCCCAAATAAAGTTAAACCGTTTATTAATCATACTGATATTGGAAAAAAAACTTGTCAATATGTACAAGAAGAAGCATTTTCTCAAGATACTCCAAAAGTATATCCCTTGTTTGAAAAAAAAGGACAAAAACTTGCATATGAAAATATTATTGATAAGTATCATATGTTTGCAAGTGATATTACATTGCATTCAACTAAAGCACAGCCTCAAATTCATTTTGGAATTGAACCTGTACAAGCTAGTGCTCCTACTGATACTACTCCAAATTTTGTGAATGCAAGTGCTGAATATAAAATTCAATGTAGTTGCGTTATTGGATTTAGTAATAACTTTATGTATGCAAATAGTGCTATAAGTTCAAAAAGCAAGTTTATGACGGGTTTTGCAGATACAAAACAACACTACTATATGCAACAACCTCATATAGGAGGATATTATTCACAAATATGGTATGGTAAATATGATACTACTGCTTAAAATTGTAATACTTTCTATATAAATTTTATTAAAATAAAGATAGTATTATAATGTAATTCTTTTATTTATTAAAACCCAACACCTTACATGGACACTTATACATTAACATTAATATTAATTATTCCATATAACTTCCAAAGTTCTTATAAAGCTAAAGGATAAATATTTTTAACATAAGTTTTTAACATTGGTGCTATATGCCAGTTAAATTTATACATACGATTATTAAATATATCATTACATGGAAATACTTCAACATTAGTAGTAATAATTATAGGAGTTTTATCAATTTGAACATGACTTTGATATTTTATATTTGCCATACACGGATCACCAGCGAATAACATTTTACATGTATCGAATGCAGAAGGTTCACAATTCGGTTCGTCCCATATTAATATTCGTTTATCTACACAATCTTGCAACGGAAACTGACAATATTTATTAAAATTTGATAATTGACCTTTTACCAAACATAAAGATGCACAAATTTTTGAAAATATAGTTTTGCCCGCGTTACTTGGTCCTTTAATTTGGATACAATTTTTTTTTTCTAATTTTTTATCTAAAATATTGTAAACAATTTGTAAAAATTCTTTAATGAAATCTTCATCGTAATTACATTGATACGCTATTAAGTCGTATAATTTTGTTTGAGATTCCTCTAGTGAATAATAATAATCATAAATATGACCAGATGTACAATCAAATAACGGTTGACTATTTAAATAAAATTCTATTAATTCATTAATAGTTTTGTTACATATCTGTCTTTGAAAAATATCAATAGCAGCTGAGTCATATTTATTATTTAGTGTCACATAAAACGTCAAATAAGTTAATTTGGCCCGTCGTTGTCTTGTGTAAGATTAAAATACTCTTCAAAGTATGTTCACTTTTTCGAATGAAGAATACGCCGATATTCACTTTATTTATGGATTATGTAATGGAAGTGCACGAGCGGCAGTTCGTGAATATCGTCGACGATTTCCTACTCGTAAACTGCCTTGTAGAACTGTTTTTAGCAATGTCCATCGATGTAAGAGAAACAGGTAAATTTCCTGCAGCTACTTCAGAACGTCCAATTCAACAGGAACTTCTTCAAGAAGAAGCAATCCTTAATATGGTAGACGATCAGCCTTCTACTAGTGTCCGAAGAATAGCCAACACACTTAACGCAAGTCGCATGAGAGTATGGAGAACTCAACATAATTTCGGTTTGTACCCTTACCACGACTTAATTGTTCACGCTTTAAAACCTGCCGACTACGCATCAAGACTTGAATTTAGTCGCTGGTTACTGAGAAATCGAAGGTTTTGTCGGAACATATTGTTTACTGATGAAGCCTCCTTCAACAGAAACGGCATCAACAACATCAGGAATTCACACTCTTGGGCATTAGAAAACCCACGGCAAGTAAGAGAATCTTATTTTCAAGATAGATTTTCGGTGAATGTTTGGTGTGGCGTTATAGACACTCGTCTCATCGGTTCGTTTATACTGGAAGAACGTCTCACCGCCATTCGTTATTTACGTTTTTTAGAACACGATCTTCCAGTTTTACTGGATGATGTTCCTCTTAATGTAAGACGACGAATTTTAGCAGAGCTACCACTTCAATTCTAAGAAGAGCTAGACTATGTATTCAACAATTAGGTGAGCATTTTGAGCAATTAAATCAATAAAACGACTTTTTTTAATCAGTTATTATTTGTATTCCTGTATAACTTCAAATGCTTGTAGATCAGTTACGACAGAGTTTTGGTCACATGTTGATTAGACATTTTTGACTTAAAATTGCCTCAATAACACATCCTTAGGTTTTGGCAGTCATGGGACACCCTGTATGTATGTATGTATAATAGCAAACAATATTTACTTGTGCTTACGAAATCTAGTTAAGAATTCTAGTCAGCATTACTTCTTAATATAAAGAGTAAATGCAACTATTGTAAATGATATTATAATATATCGCTTTACATTTCTTGCGAATCTTTCTACCTGAAATTTACCTGCTACGTATCGGTCTCTAATTCTAATAAAAGCCGCCCAGTGCGAGTAGTCATATGTGTCGAATACCTGCGGAAGGCCATGTCGCTTGAAGTCTGATTCTTTACATTGGCCCTGGATAGTACCTACATATATTAAGGTTCACTACAACATAGTAATAGTCGTTTAATAGTATGTTTTATTGTTATTAATTCCTAAAGGAACATGGACATTGTTAATAAATATAATACAGTGAAACCTGTATTTAGCAAAATCCCATGTGACTGAGTTCTTTTTCCATTTTACACAAGTTTTTCTTATAGGCAGATTTGCACTTATATAGCGGAATGTATCACAAATTTTATGAAGTTTACGTTGTACGCAGGTTAAGAGATCATAATACATATCTAAAACTAGACAAGATTTGTAATAAGCATAATAATCAGAAACAAACTAAATTTAGTTACCATAAGAAATAACAATAATGTGTAATTTTACTTATAAGAATGTAGCATAACTAAACTAAACAGATAAAACACTTATCACTATCATTTCTAGAAAATCGAAGTCACCTTCATTAAAAATAAAACTTTCCAAAAACGTTCTTCTCCTCAACTTCTTGATCTATAGGTTTTCTTCTTATGCAGCCGTTTCTATTACATGTTGCAAGTAAATTACCATCAACTGCAATAAATTATCGTAAATCTTCATTTGGAAAGTTGAGTGTTGTGGCCAGTTCTTCTTTTGATCTTGAATCTATTTCTGTGTCACTAACTTCTTGATGATGAAATAAGAACCCTGCTTTTCGAAGACATTTTATTACTTACCTTTTCCACATTTTTGAGTGCCATAGTAACCCATTTTATCGCATCTGCAACAGAAATAGATTTTAAATGCTGCTCAACTAGTCTTGAGTTTCTACATATGCTAGTAACAATTGCATTAATAGTTTTCTGTAATGCAATTTTAAGCAGTAAATTACGCCCTGGTCTAGCGATTGGGTTATATTGGTTGTATGTGCAGAGAACCAGACTAGTTTAACATTACTAAGATGTAATTTTGGATGACATGTTGGATTATCTAAAAATAAAATTACTTTTCGGTTTTCATTTTTGACTGAAATACTGCAGCCAATCTTCCATAATTGAAGCTGTATTCCAGGCTTTAGTATTATATCTCCAGATAACTAGCAAATCCAGAAGTGATAAATTTTTGGGTTTTGTTGATTTCCCTATAATCAGCTTTATAATTCAACTTTTCAAATTCACCACGTAAATTGTCACAAACAAATAACGTTAGTCTTTCTTTTGAACATTGTATGAGTTTCCTTTTCCAGCTAGAGTTTTAGAAAAAATAGTCTAACAAAGAGTCAAGTTCCATCTCCATTATAAATGTTTTGTGGTTCATAATTACTTATCATTTGGCTAATTCTCTTTTTCCAGTTATTTACAATGTCCATAACAACATCGTTTGATTCTCCACATACACTATTCCAAACGATGTTAAAACGTGTTTTAAAAATCTTTTGCACTTTTTCTGCAATTTTCCTAGCTTGTTCTTGCACCATCGCATCGGTCCAGAAAAGAATATTTTGCGCTCTGGTTGCAACAAACCATTCCCATGTGAGTATGTTAATTTCTTCGTTGCCAGTTTTCACAATTTTTCGTTTAGAATTCAGATTTGCACCTGGATAAAATCCTGACGATTAGCGATCAACTTCTATATTTCCTTCCATACATAGGGAGAACTTTCTAATTTGATATCCCCCCATTATCTTCGGAAATAATTGGAGAGCTTAAAAAGTTAAGTTGTGTGAAAGTGTTTTCATGCGAAGCTCGATGAATAACATATTCAACAGTCGTTTAACATACAAAACTTGTCATATCAGATTGTACGATTTTCTGCATTTTAATAATTTTCATGTTAAACTTCGTAATAGACAGGCTTCCTTGTGTGTTTTATTATAAAAACATTTTCCGTTTTCACGTTAGGCAGATTCCGGTATACACCGGTTTCGGTTATATGTAAATCTCGTAAGGGTTGGTCGTAACTGACAAATTTTTCCATTGTAGACAAAATTACTATATACAGGTTTTGTTGTAGCGAAGTTTTACTATAAACTTGAACACTTAAATCACAAACAAATATTGGTCGTGCTAAAGTGACGCCCGTTTTAAAAAAAAATGTGTCTTGATTCATATATTTAGGAATTACATGCTATAATTGTCAACTGTAAACAGCAAGTTCATATATGTATGACGAGGAAAATGTCAGGATAGCCAGTCCTCCAAAAAGTGATCGACACTTCAGCACATTGAAGTATTATTCTTTTCTGAATATGATTGCAAGGACTGTGGGTTCATACACACATAAAAATTTTACTACACCCCATGTAGTTAGAAATTTCCAACTCTAAAAAATAGAAATTTAATATCCTTCGACGGTGTTACTCGATGTTTAACATCAGGCACGGATAATATCAACACCAAACGAAGAAAATATGCTAACTTTCGAAGTTGATAAATAGTTTAGCAACAGAAGGGAGTTAACTCAAAACTAAAATGTGAAAATTAATCGCTTTAAGTTGTTAAAAGTAATGTTTCAGTGACGTCGGGCGGAATCGCTGCTAGCGCAAGCGCGTTGTATTTGCCTGCAGTAATCAGTATGGAAGTTACATACATGGGTGATGTACTAGATAATGAAAAATAAATTATTTGCGAGAGTGAAGTACCAAAACTTGAAAAAGTGGATAAAGATAACAGTCGCAAACCTAAATATTAATACTATTAAGAAAACAGGTAAGTGTTCTCTAACTGTTATGGGATAAGGAAATTTGCTACATATACGTATGCCTTTGTAATTCGTAACGGTCATATTTCAGTCGCTTAGTTTACCAAACTAGATCGAGTAATGTTGAACAATCACTGCCAGAGGACGAGGTGGTACTGAGACGAGACGACATAAAAATTAATTATTTTTTATAATGTAAGTTTCTACGGTCATAAAAATGTTTCTTTCTTTCAACTAGGTATTTATTGCAGATAAGTTTTCCATTAGAAGATGGTATAGAGAATAAAATAACCAACCAACCATTGCTGTTAGCAGTGGGTTCTTCAAAAATCGTTATTATCGTTTTAGATAATATTTTGTTACCTACTGATAGGAATAATGTCTTAGACTTTAGACTCTTTTAACGTCCTATTTCAAATTCCGTTTGTTTTTAGAACAAAGCTCGAAGACAGTTTGAAATCATGCTGGAAGTTTATACAAATTCAAATATACGGAATTGTAACCACCGAATTTTCGACATTAACACCGAGGGATTGAGAAATTAGTATCAAGATAAAGAAGAACTTACAAATACTTAATAATTATAAATTGTGTTGTGACGTTCATAGAGGTTAGTTTTTTATCTTTTTCTTATTTTTGTATTTAAAATATTTGCTTACAAACCCATTATAAAGTATTTCTTAATCTTTCTCTAAACCTAAATTTAGTTTTAGGGTGTGTACATTTATTAAAAATAAAAAGTATGAACTTGTTTAAATTTGTATTGCATTTTAAGTATATATTGAAATACATGTTTATGTTTTTAGTAGAAATTTTGTTTTTTATGGTCTACTTTACCTTTTCTATTTCTTTCCAGTTTATAAAATCATTTTGTTTATCATTTTTTTTAGATTACATAAATTAGTGAGCGTCACTGCATAAAACAGTAGTAGGAATTCAGTGGTGAAATTTAGCTGACACTGTAAAGGTGTTCACGCAGCACCGCAACTGAATTCATTCAACTGCGACACGGAGTTCACGCTACACTTAACGAAGTGCTTGTAACTCCATAAAGGAATTTATCCAACTCTGTAACGGAGTCTGGCTAACACAAAATAAGGGTGTCCTAACTTTGCAATGGAGTAAAGGCAACTCCAAAATCAAATAATTTCAACTCCATTGGGATATGAACCAACTTCGCAAGGGAAACTTTAACTACTTACTAAGTGTAATTTAACTCTGAATCTCGGATATTAGTACTAAATTATACAACTTTGTTGCGTTTAACTACTTATGCATTTGGTCGTGAGGGAACTACCAGACGGAGAGAAATCGGTGTTAAATCCAAACACTACAAATTTTAATTAATTCGGGACACCAATTCGATGGCGCCTTTTATTGCAAATTGCTCAGGATAATCCCTAAGATATACCAAATTTTGTCTATGCACATAACTTCCATTGTTAAAATGGTGGAGTACCAAAGTTCATGGTGTATATTTTCAACATTTTTGGTAGTTATTTTGGTCTATTTTCTCCTATATCACAAATTTATAGAAGGGAGAACTAGAAACTACGAATAAATAAATACCGTTTCATCTCCAAATTTTCTATTTATTTGCCCTTCGTATACATGAACTTGAATAATCTCTTGTATTTTCCAAAGCACAGGGTAAATAAAGATATAGGCCGACATTAACCACATTTTGGATAAAATCATTTAAAAAATTGCAACGAACTACGAATACATCTCTTTGTAAAAGAAGAAGACCAGATACTGATAACAGTCTAAATCAGCAAGAAAAATTAAATAAGCTTTAGATGATTAACCACTGAGGGGGATATAAAAAGTTATAATGTTGGGTGTGGAAATTTTGAAAAAATAAAACTTGATAACGAATCGAAAATATTGGCAAAAATTGTATAATTCCGATATTGTTGGCATTATTTCAAATTTATTTTAGCAACTTGAGAATTAAATATTATAACGTAAAAAAAATCTAAAGCAACCCTTCGCATCTTATACCGTTCTTATCGTACTTCGACATTACTCTCTCATCCGACAAAAAGCAGGCATAACTACCTTAAAGTGGAAAGACTTTTGATTTTGAGCCGTAGCAATCCGTTACGTAAACACACCGGTTGTAATCCGACATTTTGTTTGAACGATAAATTCGCACCACCCCTAATCCGTCTAGCTGTTCTGCTCCCAGCATAACGTAATTTAAATTTATAGCAAAACACAAGTGGATATACAAAAGATACTTATCCCTCGAAGAGTCGGGTGTTCCGGGAGAAGGAGGCGCATAAATATTTAAACGTTTTTATTTGCAATTATAAATATGACAGCATATATCGGCTCGAATGGAGAAGACATTCGCGGAAACGCGATAAACGAGGATAACGAAACCCCTTCAATTATGAAAACTGTATCGAAAGAGAAGGACGTCATTAAACTACGAATAATATTCGTTTGTATGCTATATATAAAATATAAGCGCAAACGGTAAAGTTTATAAATTAAAATCGTCCGTACCTCTTCACTCAGTTAATTGGATTAAAATTTCCCTAAGAATTATTCAAATATTTAGATTAAATTCTTAATTATTAAAACAAAACATCCGCCTTTGTATTTCGCTTAATTACGACAAAATAGATTGCAGAAGTGAAGTGTTACGGATTTTAATTATTATTCTGTTATGATGAATTAAAATTCATAAATATACATTTTTGTTATATGCGATAAAATGTTCGAATTTGATGTCGATATCGGGATTTTCACCGGTTCAGTTATTCTGCCAATTAACATTAATATTACCAGAAATTAGACGCACTATTGCTGCCCAACGAGGCCATTTTGCTTCTCAATCAACGGGACTCTTACAAGCAATTACGCAAGGTAAATTGGACATTATTGTGTATGGCTAGTTAATCCAATGCGGCTTCTTTTTAAAACTTTGATTCAAGCAAATATTATCCCTGTTCATGGTAGAATACTTCATTAAATGGAATAAGTTCATTATGTAGTTGTCTCGAGAAAACGTAATAAATAATTTAGCATATTCTGCACACGGATAATAAAGGTAATTTAGTTAAATATCTTCTATTTACATAAATATAAGTACAATTCGTAAAAATACTTCATGCCAAAAATAAAAATATCTATATTGTGCTACATAAAAATGCTTAACTTCAGTTTGCACTCTGCGAGTAAAAGTAATGTAAGAGATCACGTACTATAGATGTATAGTCGGTTTCATGTTATATGAACTACAGTCGGCACCACGAATGCTTGTAGTTACTTCATCAAATGAACAGTAGAGTAAAGACAAGCGTTATACACAAAAAACTGATACATACGTATGCCCAAGGAAGAGAGTAGCATGTAAGGTATGTCTCAGTACTTAAGTATATTCATCCGTAATTTATTACGTATCAATGATTTAGTTGAAGTGAGACAAACCTAGTCGAGTAATTCGTTACTAAGAGCAAGATGGTTTTCGACCGCAGTGCATGTAACCTCACAAAAGCACAAAAAATACTGGTGTTGGCATTTACTGTTTGCTTTATATAGTTGCATCTGCAATATTAAAAGCCACTTATAAGGTTAACCAAAAATTTGAGTTTCAAGAAAAAGAACTAAAGAAAATCAATTGAAAATGTTCATAACCCCATAACTGTCATTTCACGCAATTCATTGCAAACACAGTTGGTGTACCTGAATTTGTTTCATACGCTGCGTATGTCCTAAATACTTATTGAACGTAACTACAAACATTCATGGCGCGGACTGTACATGTATGATATTCAGTACCACCACACTTATTTATATTTCTTAAATGCGTAACAATATCTCACTGTAATAAAATAGTTGCGCAATCCAGTATGTAAGACTATAACCCAACATGAATACATTGCAGCAGTCATTGATCCCAAATTAGAACAATGGAGATATACGCAAGATTGGGGCTGCCACATTGATACTCTTGTGGACGCCAAGTACCCACAACAGTTTGATAAGCCTCATACAGAGGCAGTTTGGTGTCATTGGAACTGTGCTATTAGAGCACCCATTCGGATGAATCCGAATGTCAAACAAGAAGCAAGAACCCAACGACCATATGAGTTCTAGTGATAGCATTCGCGCTATTGTATACCTCCCTTGTGTAAAATTTAGGAAATGAGTTACTACAGACTATTCACATTGAATATATGGTCAGCCAAGGAATCAAGCACACGAAGGAACTAACTTGTAATCCCATACATTCAGCACCCAAATACTCAACTCAAGAAACGAAACGACCTTACCCAACAACCCAACTCACAACTACATTCTTGTTTTTTCTTGCGAATATACATACATAGTTGACTACTGTAGCGTCATTCGTAAATAAAAAGGAAGAACTATTTACTTCTTTATTTACCATGGACTTTGGAAGCTCAGGATTGTTTTTCTTGTAGTACCCAACGTCGTTATTTTTCGCTTCAGAAGGAACTGCCCCGGATTGTAAGACGTAAAAAAAATTTCGCAAATTAGATTGTGACCTCTGAAGTTCGCGACTAAGATCGCATACAACCCGCATGCCTTGATCTTTTTTCAGAAGCTGCACTCTCTGCTGTTCGTCAACAGCAGCATTTACTCCAACCTTATACAATCAATTTTGGAAAAAACTCCACCCATTTCTCCCAGATTTCTCGAATAGGGGCAAGCATATCAGTACACCTTCTCTCTTGCCTTGTATTTCTGTCATCAAATCGAATTACACGAGATATCATGGAAAATGTTTCCAATGACGTAGTTGCTGTAAATATATTTCTACCAGTTTCCTTATCCCAAAAGCTCTTTGTAAATTCTCCATGGGACCGATAAACCCCCAGCAACTACCAACAATCTTACGTAATCTTCAAAAACGGTACTACCGAAATTTTTTCCAATTCTCACGGTAAACCCTTCGTCCGTCGAGAATTGTCATTTCAATTATTGTATTTAGGATTACATTTTCTTTCGGGTCAAATAGACCCAACAATGAATTGGTAGAGGAGCTCCTGTTGTATGGGCACCTAGATCCCGAGATCATAATCCTTTGAATTTTTATTTTTGTAAGCGACTAAAAAATTTAGTATACGTAGTGGCGATACACACGATAAGAATAGGTTGGAATTAGACATTTCTTCATTTGGAGGAAAGAGAGTAATATTATTACACTGTGCTAAGCCATTAAGACAGATATATAAATGTTTATCAGGATTATAATTATATCGAAGTCGCTGATATACTGTGAAACAGATTTTACTATAGTGGTATATAGCTTATCAGGCGTAATCAGAGTGTCTAAATATTAGATTCATGTACCTTCATTGCGTTCACTTTGAACACAACATTATGTAACAGTTGGGATGGTAAATAATACACAACCTCTTTTCTTGCTTCTGCTAGTAGGGTGATTCCTACAATTATAACATGAGAACCCTTTACAGCCATTACATTTTTGGTTAATTGTGGTCATCAAAGCTTGGAATTTTGAATTTATGTGATCTTGCAAAATTCTTACAACAAATAAAAGAATGCAATGGAAATTTATTCGTACACGGGCTTTTCCCTCTGTATATTAATTAATAGAACTGGACATTCAAACACATTAATCAATATAACGTATCAATATACATATAACAAGTATGATCGTTTTCAGTTTAATGCGGATAACTTTAAAAAGATGACATATAAGCCAGTCGGAAGAATTCACCATATCGGTCGTAGTAGTATTTTAATATTCCCCGCATTGCGAAGACCGAATTGATTCCACGCCTCATATTCCGTATTCCGTTCCGTCGACAGGAACACTATTATTCCGGTCAGCTGTGAAACGTCAGAGCGAATGGCGCACCAAAGCTAGATTGTAATTTGAGGATCACAACACCTAGGGGACAGACTCCGGTGGATCAGAAACTCACCGTCGGCCGACCAGCGGAATACCCAAACAGTGCCTGACAGTAACGAGGACATAAATTCTCCCTAGAGGGACGGTGGTCCCAGGACGAGGGGCGGATGCTACTGCTGCGACTTATCGGTTGTACGGGGGTAAAAGGAATGACGGGTGGGTACTGGAATGGAGGGAACGGCATCGGGCCGCTTTTACATGAAGCTGCATTTTGCGGTGGCCCATCGGAGAGTCTTTTTATTTTGGTTAGTAACGCGCGGCTGCAAATGCGCGAACCTGCTGACCACAACGTTACTAATTCTATTTAATTAAAATACGAAGGAATTTCAGTGGCGTACGGAATATGGTAAATATTTTGAAACTGCCCAATTTATAAGTGTAAGTTGAGTCTCTTACTTTAATGTAAGAGTAACTGAATATTTATTAATAAACGAGCTAGGAAAAGAAGCTAAACGGAATATTTTAGTAAATGTTAAAATGTTTTCCACTGATGTATAAACATTGTAGTATACGAGCCCTTCCAGCTCCTCTTGTGGTTATCCAAGTTTTAACAGGATAAATGTAAAGCTTTTTCCATCACTTGGTATTCCAGCTTTATTTTGATATTTCCTCATACAAAGGGAGACTCCAACACTGTTGGAAACCAGTTCCATAGAACTTAAAAGATTTCAAACAACTCTACCAAAAAATCCGATTTATATACTTTGTAATAATGTTTGTTGTGCAATACGCAGCAGCTGCATCAGGTTGATGCCAAAAATTGGTGGTTAAACTTGATTAAACTATAGCGAAATTCCTTGAGGTTTAAGTGCAACTGGTAGCACGAAATTTTTTTAAAATTAATGCGTATCTATTTACTACGAAATTCAAATGATATCTTATACTGAATAATTTAAACCCCAGCACCAGGTTTTAACAGAATAGTTCACCGTCGCATGTAGTTGTAGGTAAATTTGAGTTTCTAAATACAGGGTTATTAAAAAAGAAATAGACACTTTCAATTGCCTCTAAAAAATCAGACTGGTGTATTTGAATATAGTGTGATATACGTTTATAGGGAATTTCTTAAAGTTTATGTTGGTACAACTGTTAGATTGGTACTGCTGTTACAACAACTAAGAACGACCAGTCTAGCAAAATGGCCGCTACTAAAGTGGAGAAAGCTTATTGTGATCTTGAATTAGCCAAAACAAACTCTGTTACTGTTGTGCAGCGTCATTTGTCATCGTTTTTGTACAAGATGGAGCTCCGCCTCACTTGCACTTACGGGTTAGAGAATATCTGGATGAACTTCTTCCTAGCGATGGATCGGCCGTGCAAGTGAGGAAAACGTTGTGCTTAAGCCGTGGCCACCTCGTAGTCCAGATTTAACGCCCTGCGACTATTTCTTATGGGGTTATGTAAAAGACAAAGTTTTCATACCACCGCTTCCTGTTGATATCGACGAACCCAAACAACGTATAAGAAATGCACTTGCTACAGTTGACCGTCGCATGCTTAATAGCATGTGGTTGTTGCATGCATTGTGCATAATTTTAAATAAAAACTTAATAAATTCTTCTTTATAATCATGTAAGTAATAATCTTAACTTTTCAAAAATAAATTTTCTATAAGCTATCCAAACTGTCTATTTCTTTTGTAATAACCCTGTATAATCTTTCCGAATAGGTGGATTAGCCAGGCGCCCATCCAACCAACAGATATTTTTCTATTAGATTTTTTTGAACTAAAGTTAGATAAGAGATAATTTTCTCATTTTCATTCTTCTTTTCAATTTCTTCACCAACTAGGTCATAGGTACTGGGTTCCTAGCCAATAATTTAAACCTTTGTTACATTTTGTATTTGTTATGTATGACATGTTGCTGGTTCAGTCCTTATATTCGATTTTGGAGAAATTTTTATTACAATGGAATTGAAATATTAAATTCAAACAAAAATATAGGGTACCATAGAATAAGAAATATTTTGTAAATTATGATAATTTTTAAAAAAATTAAGTGAATAACAAAAATTTAATGAAAGCTAATTGCTTAATAAATGGGATTTAGTATGTCCAAAACCAGTTACGGCAATTGCTCAATATGACCTTCATTTTGTTGTTCTACGATTACTAACCCTTCCTCCAAATAGTACACAGCATTCCGTAACGTTTCTAATAAACACAAAAAATTCCTATAATAGGCGTTCATGGTCGATTGTTGGAATCACCCTGCTACGAAGGTACAATGAAACAAGATCAAGCACTAGGCTTCGGATCACGTGATTGCATTTTTGACCAAAGAATCTCATCGACGAAGCTGGGCATGCAAGATCTGATTTAACGACACATCTTTCTTGATCTTTTACGTTCACAATACTTCACAGAATGCGCTGTATCAAATCTTAGTACTACCGAACGGTAGAGATCTCACAGGAGATACTTGGTACTCCCGGGATGTACTGCTTCCGATCTTTAGCCATTAGAGCGCATGAGGTTTGATACAGCGCATTCCGCGAGGTGATGTGAACGTAAGAATCAAAAGAGAGGTACCGCGACATCAGATCTTGCATGCCAAGCTTCACTGATGAGGTTGCTTTGTTGAAGCCCAAATCACGTGATCCGAAGCCAAGGTTTGATCTTGTTTCATTGTATTCTCGTAGTAGGGTGATTCCAACAATAGACTATGAGCGCCTATTATAAAAGCATTTTTAGTGTTTATTATGTTTTGTCATCTCGCGAAGTTATTTAGCATTTCTGGTTGAATTGCAGCAATTTGCTCCGTTTGCTTTTTAATTCCTGCTGCGTTGTTGGTGGTCTTCTAAAAATCAAACTTTTTAAATAACCCCATCAGGTAATTTTGGTGGCCATGGATTTGCACGTATCGTTCACTGTTTACCGTTATAGATGGCTTCTCCATTCGACATTTCCTCGTAAAAATACGAAGCAATGATAAAATCAGCGGCTAAAATAAATCCTTTACATTATGATAGTCTTGTATAGTAAATAATGTGTTTAATTTAAATTATTATTGCGAAAACCATTACAATGAAAAACCAATCTTTTGAACTTATTGAAAAATATATTAAAAGATAAAGAAAAACTATTTGGGATTTATCTACTATTAATATGCAACTTATAATGCAGCGAGAAGCGATTTCAAAATGGAATAGAAATTTATTGCAACGTTCGGGCGCGGAAAAAGAAACTGAATTTAAATTGTTATATATTCGCTCGGTCGCTATATTTCATATTTTTCATTTAAATTTTTATGTACGTGTGTGTTTTATTTTATGTCATTTTTATGCAAACTTTCTCCGTCAGAGTTGCATGTGTGACTAAACAAGTTTCTTTTGCAATGGTGGGAAGGAACATGTAAGTATACGTCGAAGGGATGTCAATTCGTGACAAGTCTATACATTCTTGACTTCATTTATTCCTCTCTAAATGTATTCATGCTCTTCTAGGTGTAGGCGTTGATATTACAATAAAGATTAAATTAAAAAAAAAGCTAAAGGAGAGAAGGATACCTAGGTTTTTCGCTTACCCTTATAATTTTGTTTCTAAATATTTACCATTTCAATATTCTTTCAACGCTTTCATATTTTACCGGAACGCCATCTTTTCATTTTGTCCTGATGACCGTTTTTGCCGACCAGTATCCGTTTTTTTTTGCTAATAAAGCGAAAACACTTAAAGGTAGGAAGTTAATGCAATATAATCGTAAACTGGGGCTTCAACAATGAGCGACCGAAGGGATCCGAACCCGAAATATGCTACAGCAACAAAGAAAACAAGCAAGAAAGCTGGAACGACGTTCCGTAATCGGGCGGCAAAAAAGCCTAATTCAAACTGATGGTGACCATTATCGCTTTTTCAGATTTTTTTTCATTTTGCTTGCTCTGCGCTCTCTCTTTTTTCATTGATTATGTAAATTTGCTTCGATCGATTTTCAGTGTACTCTATTAAGTATAGTTTTCTTTTTTAGGTAATGTTTGAAGTTCGCGTAATGTTGTAGGGGAATGTGAAAGAGGGAAATGTGAGAAAATTTTGCATAGCAAAACATACCTACTATAAAAAATATTAAAGTAATAAATACTTATCTGGAAGTAAATATTAAAAGATGAGCAAGAGACATTTTGTAATAAATTTATTATTCAGACCCAACATATGTATTAATTTCTGCATGTTTGGATAACATTGGTCAATATGACTTACATCAGGAAAAAATATTTTAAAAACAAATCATTTATTGTTATATAAACCAAAAATTTGTCTCTAAATTCATTAGATATCAAACTGGGATTAGTAAAGAATATCGTTAAAGCCATGGATAATACCTCTAGCTTTATATATTTAAAACAGTGGTTTCCAAAAGTCAGTGATGCAAAAATTAAAGATTGTATGCGTACACAAATGCGTTAGTAATCCATGATAACATGTTTGGGCGGATATTGGGTGTACATTAGAGAAACCAACTTAGCAAACATCCAACATTGTTATTCACCGTTTCTACGGAAATCGAATGAAAATTAGTGTTATAAACGATCTCATAAAATCTTGGCTTCTAATATGTTGTTAAAGTAAAGCTCTTCAGGCAGCTATATGTCTTTCTGGAAAATATTGCTGCACTGCATCACGAGATTTTACTCGATTTTGGCTAATTATTGTTTGGCCCCTATGGGAGATGTTTCATATGCAAACTATAGCAGAAAAACGTGATTTCTTTATTTTCCAGGAGAAAAAATGTGCAGAGAATTAATATGTTTGAAAGAATATGTAGGTGTTTTTGTCTCAAGGAAAAATCGATATCATATTTGAATTCAGAAGAAAAACCGATAAATCATATCTATTTCATTTTTAAATAAAGAAAAAATTTGAGGTTTAAGTATAAAAATGTTTTGATTTGGATATAGGTACAGGTTTACTTATGAGGTAGTTTCAAATTACTACGTTATGCTGTTTTGACCATGTATTTCTTAAAAAACTAAAAAGAGAACCTAGCCTACACGTTTTCGCGTACATTCAAGGCAGCCACGTACAAGATAGAAGCAATATAAGTGAGTTCGCGGGAACTCACTCCCTTTCACAGATCCCGTGATTGTACTGATGCCAACAGTGGGTTTGTTGTTAGCATTGGCGTTGTATGAGACGCTTGATGTTATACACAATCGTTTTCGCCCTAGCAAGAGAGGCGAGAAGGGCATCATCGATGATCCGTCCGAGCTCAAATCTGAACAAAAAGTGATAGATGATCCCTCTGAAACACAAGAGATTTTTTTCGCGCACATACACACACACACACACACACACACATGAAGCATCCACCGTCTCGCTGCTGCCACCTCTTCTACAGTTCAGCCGTTTTCTCTCGTCTCATCTTGTCCCTCTTCCTTTAAACGGAACGCATTTTTCTCTCATGAAATTATTCCCGTCCTAAGCACACATTTCTTACCGAGTTTAGTATGCTGCGGCGTGAAGTTCGCGCCGCTAAAACCCGCATTTCTATTCTTCTTGCATTTCCACCAGCATTTGTTCGTGACGTGATTTGTGCGTCCCGCTGAGCGTCCCCTCCCTCTTCGCCGCCTTGTCTTCTATTCTCTTTCCACCTCTCTCTCGCAATCCCCTTCATCCGATGTCACTTGATATCGTCTTCGTTCGTTCTCACGATGCTTTAATGCCGAGACAAGCACTTATATAAATTGTGTCATCATGTTATACTCGAGATTATTTCTACGTCTTGTACCATTTTTATATCCCACTTTCGCGCCTGAATTTACTTCTTCGTTTTCCTTATACTACATCTATCCGAGGCCGACATTAACTAGTACGTGTCAAGAATAGAACATGTTTTTTTTTTGGAGTCGTATAGCTTAGCAGTCGTTGACCATCATGGAGAGCTGGAAGTGTGTGTATTTGGATAACTTATCGATGTTGTCCTTGTCGCAGCTGTAGATGGCGTTTATTACCCTATTTTTGCCATTCCTTCGTCACTTTTCACAGGTCTCAAGGATAATTTCAGATTCCGGGATGCCTGCTGAAATGTAAGCTGAATTATGTTAGATTTACAGGCACCATAAAAAATTTAAGAAAAAACCTCCAAGTTCTCCAAATCGTTTGGCAATATTACCTATAGCATTTGTTAGAGAATATGAGTAAGACTCACTTGTATTTAATTGGTGCCAAATCTAGCAAAAAAAAGTGTGTAATCTTACTCCCATACAGTAGATAACTATTTCAAAATGTTGTTTGTACAACATTACGTTCAATCCATGCAAAGTTTACTTAAAATAAATAAATCCACAGGGTGTCCGCGATATACAAAGCATGCTTTTAAGGGATGATAGCTACAACGATTTAGAAACAAAACCATATAATACACCTTGGGTCTATCTGTAAGCGTAAACGAGAAAAAAAAATTTCTAAAAAACCTTATTTGGTCAAACTGTACAAGAAAACTCATCCATATTGCTTCTTAAATAACCAAAAAACCATATCAAAAATTTAGGGTTGAAAATAACTGAAAACAACGATGAAATCAAATTATTTAATACTTTGAAATTGAAGCGTGGTGTCATTTCTCTTCCACCATACTGTACACGTATTCAATAGCAGCGCAGATGCAAGCCATGCATCTCTTTATACGACCTTGAACTACATTAGACTATTGTATCGTACGAAGTCAATGGCCATACGTTTTAAAAATAAAGGTACCTTTGCGATTTTTTTAATAATGTTATGACAATAAAATCGATGTTATGTTGAAGTTAGAGTAAAAAGGGCGTGTTTAATAGCAGCTTTCGATCGGTAAATGAAAATTTAAGCTTGGGAAAAGTCGTATTAATTGATTTAATGCAATGTAATAATAGTGCAATTATGTTAGGGCGCTTTAAGCTCTTTCGTAAAGGCTACTACAAAATTTTGTTCTTTTCTTTTATTTGTGATAAATTGCTGGTCCTAAAAAGACCCTTTTTGAGAGACAGGAGAAAATGTATTACAGAAAAGGCTCAATGTGTTGCCCATTTGCAAGAACACACGCCTGTATCCTCGGGCATCGGCTGCCGCTGTACAGTATGCGTCGAAGTTTGTGACATGAGAAATAATTTCTTTTTTCGTTTACGCTTACAGATAGACCCAAGGTGTATTATATGTTTTTGTTTTTAAATCGTTGTAGCTATCATCCCTTAAAAGCATGCTTTGTATATCTCGGACGCCCTGTATAGGTCAAAATCTTGTAGTCACATTAATACGGAAGTGCCTATACCAGTTATTCTACATATTCATCTGATATAGGGATGACGACTTATTGGTGTAATATATGTACTACGTAATATTAGAGATAGTGAAAATATTTGTATTTTCAAACGCATAAACTATTGCAGGTTAAAACTCGTTCGATTTTGTCAACATTTATCTATTTCTATAATAAAATATCTTCATCGCAGTTTGTTAATATTATTTCATTGGAACATAAGGCAATCTAGATCTTTACAACTGTGAACCATATCGTTCATCTCATCAGCATGGATTTCTTACTGGCCGATCAATATGTGAATTATTGCATTTGAGGCGATAGTTCATATTATTGGATAAATTACATAATTTTGGGTTTGCCTCTTTGTTATGACTTCATAATTAAATGATAGAATACATTTTGTACTTCATATTGACTCTAAGTCCAAAAAATATATACATCACATCATAGTCAGGAGTACCACAAGGTTCCAATCTTGGACCGTTATTGTTTAGATTGTTAGTAAATTATTTTCTCACATCTACACCTTGTTCAGCCCTTTGTTATACTAAAATATCAAGATATTCTCAACTATCCTAAACATTAATGAACAAACCTCCAATCCAGTACAGACGACATTAACAGAATATTTAATGCAAAATATTGAATACATATAAGCTCTTGCTGAATGAGCATAGTTTTCATCATCAAGACCGTAGAAAAATATAAAGTGGTCGTTGCCTATAAGCTGCTGAAATATGAAATATTAGTTTTTGGTAAATGACAACATTCACGTTCCCTGTTTGTTTGAGTTGCAGAACGGTTACCACTTTCTCCTATAATACTCCGAGAACAAACCTTTGGTTTAGAGCACCACTAACACATATATTAACAAACGCAGATATCATTTATAGTGACATTTTTGTTGGAAATAAATTTAATTAATTTTTCTTTTATATTGTTTGTAAACTTATTACCTACCTTTTACTTTAGACTTTTTTGTTGTTTTAGTGAGTGCAATTATGGTGGCTTTCAAGCTATATTGATTGTCAGACTAACACTGTAATTCTTGCTGTGTATATTGACCGACCTAACTTCTTTGGCCACCGAGTTTGTGAAGCTTGTAAGCAAGATGATGTACATATTTCTAATTTTGTATATTTCTGCAGTACATATTTAATCGTTTGCTAATAAATTTTGATTATTAGTATCTGATTTGCTGTCACAACGAATTCGTTCAGCTTCGCATTGGCTTTCACCCATCCGACATCCGCCGCGTCGTTCCAATGTATTAAACTCAGCCTATGTCATTTTGTTATGGTTTCGTTGTATTTGGAATTACATATACTCCGTTTTTTACATCGGATGAGTAATTTAAAATTACACCGTCAAAAGTTAGAGTCGTGATTGGCTCTTCGTAGACCGTAATTACTTAGCGTTTTCCTTTGGGAGAACTAGTTCTGCACTAGTACTCAAGGTCTAATATAGTGACGTAGACGTATTGTCACTCCTACATAAAACTGTACTATTTTTCCATTGGAAAACGTACAATTCTTGCTCGGTAGTGCTTGGTCGATAGGAACAGCCAGCACTGACTCAGTGCATTTTTAGGAAAATAGTAGCGTTTTACGTAGTAGTGACGATGCGTCTACGTCGTATATTTGACCTTGAGTGCTAGTGCAGAATTAGTTCCCCAAAGGAAAACGCTATTAGGGAAAATATAAATATTAGATCGCTATACATATTCTTATGACAGCTGATATGATTAGACGCATTAGTTTTGAACTACACGTAATAGTTTGTTTAGGTAATTTTAAATATTTCTTAAAACTTTTAAGAAATAACTATATAATTGCTATATCCGACTAATTTGCTTGCCATTAACGTATATATGTAATTATATGTGAGCTAATGAATTCATACTTGATTAATCTTCACAGTATTTTTTAAATTTCTCTCCAAAGACACAGCAAACATTTTCTCGGTTAATTGGGCCTATTCAGGTTACTCCTTCGAATTAAAAACAGAGTAGTACGTAATTAATTACTACTGCTTAAAATTGGAATGACAACCTACTTAACTATAGATGTATTCACTGCGATTTTCTATTGATGCGTATTGGCTATTGTGAGAACTTGCTATAGCGATTGTTAGTGTCAAGTGTAGTCGAATTTCGTCAGTACTCGGCGTGTGATGTTAAATGTTTTAAGAAACTGCACTGCTTTTTGCATCTCCTTATATGTTTTGACGAAGCTTCAATTAGGTGCTTTAACCAGTTTCCTTGGGATTTGGCTTGTAACATCGATTATAGCAGGTAGTGCCGATAGTGCCCTTTATCTGTTGCCATTGTTGCTATAAGTATTGTTTTTACTTCATTCGCTAGGACTAGATATTTTATTTTTTCAGTTAGCTTCTTATTAATCTTGGTTGGCGATGGTAGTGCGACGTTTATAATCTTATTTTGTCTGCGTTGTCCATCAATATAGACTAGACTTGCTACGAATAGTGTATTCGGTCGAATACCGAATCCCGAATATTCTGCGAACATCGCCGAATATCCGAATATTAGGCAAAAGTATTCGGCTGGCGCATGAACGAGAAAAAAAGGAGTACTACCTGAAAATGTAGAGAAATTAGTCTTTCTGAACCATAATTTTCCACTTCTAAATTTTCATTCCGTATTTCAAGTGCATAGACATTTATTTCATCGTTTT
>SMLS01075187.1:0-34260 GCA_004785975.1 Popillia japonica | reverse complement strand
GCCTACAACGAAACTAAAGGTACAGTTGACAAGGCAGATAAATTAATTCCAAAATTTTTATGCGCTCGTGAAACACTGCGATGGCCTTATAGACTATTCATGAATATTCTAGATATATGTGTCATGAATACATTTGTAATATTCAATGAAAAACACCCCGAATGGAAAAAACAAAATAAAGCCAGACGTATGCTGTTCTTGTTACAACTGGGAGTCGAATTAACTCGTGGAAACATGGAAAAAACGGGCTCAAAATAGAAAACTTCCAGTATTTGTAAAAGCAGCACTCCAGGATTGTGGTATTGCCTTAGCAGAAACAAATTTAGATTCACAGAGAGATGAAGAAAGAACCACTTCGACAAATAGGGGTAGATGCTATAAATGTCCAAGTCCAAGAGAACAAGACAAGAAGGTTAACATAAAATGTAAGGACTGTCACAAATTTGTTTGTGATGCACATAGACAAAAAGAGACAGAGACGGTTTGTCTTCCATGCCTTTCATAAAAGAATGTTTTCAGTAGTAATATCCCTAGGACAGTGATAATCACGAAATAATTTTATTAGTTTCCGAGAGCACGTTGCTTGGTAACATCCCGACGCCGTAGGCGGAGGGATGTTACCTAAAGAAACGTGCTAGAGGAAAGTAATAAAATTATGAGGATTTATCTCTGTCCGTGGGATATTTGGTCAGAAAATTTTTGGCTTTTTAAATTAACGTTAACATTTATTTATTAAAAGAACAATTATTGAAAGTACAATTTGGGAAACTAAATGAGCTTGCAGAAGTTGCTGAATTTGTTTCCAATTTATCTATATTTTCACTATTTAGTTCTCCAAATCGTGACATTTCGAAAATTAAATTTGAAACTGTCAAAAGTTTTACATAACCAGTGATATGACATTAAGTCAGGTGACAGCCGGGGTGTTATTGCTAGTGATAACATTCCGGGGTAGTTATCAGTATAATCAAATGTTGATTGGATATCCTGATACATGTGATATAAAAGGATTAATTTTGATTGGTCGAAAATTGAATCTAAAAATTTTCCGTTAAATTTTCTTTTTTAAAGTTCAGCATCAAAAGCTATTTGTAGCTCATATTGAGCTTTCTTAAGTGATAATAACTGGAATTGTACCTACAGTCGATATACATCTGGTTTAGTCCGATACTTATTCATGCTAACATACATAACAGTCTTTTCAGAGTTCGTGGTAGCAGTTCAGTTCTTTATCTGGCAAAGACCGAGCGGAAAAACTTGCACGTCGTCTCTAGAAATCTGTGCTTTGGACACCTCTTTATCCCATTGTTTGCTGGTCTCTTGTAAAAAGTTTAGTTTTTAATAATATTTTGAGATTTTTGAAAACTTTAGTTTTAGTGGAACGTAGTCAAAAAGAGTTTTAATTCTTTACATAGGAAAAAAAACTTTTGTCCAAGTTTTACAAGTATATCTACATGTTCGCTAACGTAATGCTAATATAACGAAATTGTAATTTTACGGAATTGGAGCAAAAATAAATTATTTTATCTCCACAGACTCTATGAATGAAGTCTTTAAGTCTGATTTTATGTATGATATTCATGCAACATCGTAGTTAATGCATAGTGAATAACAACTATTAACCACAGCCCAGATTTCCAATTTATGGTTTCATTATAATTTGTTTGACGTATACAATCAATATATTGTGCCGTTGTGGTGGACACAGACCAATAATAAAAAAAACTTAATACTGTGATATCGAGCAATTTACTATAAAGGTAACACAAAATTTTGATAGATTTACAAAACAGATTTATAGCGATTTCCACAGAATTACGCCTTGTGTTTCCACAAGCGGATACGAGAAACGTATGAAGCATAATTTATTGGCTCAACTCACAATAGAAATTAATTTCAAACCTGAATCATTATTCGTATTCATTTACATAAATTAATTAATCACGTCAAATCATACCATGATTTAAACCCTAAAACCGATGGCAACAGGTTACTAACTAATCCCGGCATCAGCCATTCGTTAAAATTTCTCACTTATTTTCCGTCATCACAGAAAGTATCATATACAGGATGATTTATGTACGCATTCAAGTTTTATTACGCTACGTTTTATCCAAGCAGCGTCGAGACATTAATCAAGCAACGGCCGCGCCATCTGGTGGCATGCCGTGTTGTTGCTGCGATGTTCCCCTAATTAAAATAATCGTCGTCCGATGGAGATTATTTTCTCTGTTTCGTTCTTCTTCTTTTTCTATTTCTTCATTGGTTATTTTATTATTAACGGCGATGCGGCCAGCAAGTCCGAGAACGAATATAAATATATAGACATCTATTATTTTAAATTAGAGGTGTTCGCCTAATGGACGGTGCACACAAGTCCTGTCCGGTTAATTAAGAATTATGTCGTGGAGTAGAGCTGCGATCGCCGTAACCGATAAGTCATGAAGAGTTAGGGTTTTCGTATTTTTTAAACGAGCTTTCTTCAATTAGGTAGACTAGCGAAGAGATTATCCGTAATTGGCGAACGCCTTCCAATTTCATTATTTGAATGCGCCAAAAAATAGGCGTACTGGGAATACGAATGTGACCAGAATAGAATCGAATTAATTATTCGGTTTCGGCCATGCATGTTGCCAACACTGTTATTGCTTGAGTGTAGTGTAGCTTCGTTAGTTGTATGTGTATTTTAGTATTTGTGTTTTCGTGATTAATTGTTATTATTTTTTTTAATTAAGTCAGTGATAATTAACCTATTTTTGAGTATCAAAAACAGAAAACTCTGTGGGTTACTATGGCCTTCATACGATCTACATTTACAGGAGTTTTTCGATTTTGGGAAGTTAACAGTTTTTTAAGCTTGCTTTTTGAATTGCCTGGAGTCAATTTTTCGAGCATATCTATCGGTCTGACCAGGAGCGCCTCAAAGAGGGTTGCTCGGTCGGCGAGCCACTGGTATGGGAAATGAAAGAATTGGACTGGAACGATTCGCCTTCTGTTATTATCAGACAAATACTGAAAGCAGACAATTAGCTGAAGTCAAAGCCTTTTCGTCAATTATAAATTATCCAGATTATAAATTCCATGGGGCCCTTGAATAGTCAGTCGCCTTCTATTTATCCATATTTATCTAAATTTATTAATTTTAGGTTTTTTTTGTTTCTTCGATAAGCGTGGAAGGCACTGGGAAGATAGTCAAATTATTTTCTAGTGCATATACTGAAATAAAAGTAAAAAATATGAAAAATGGAAAGATATTGGTTTATTAAACTTAAATACAAAATATTTTGCGCAAATTCCCTCCAACACACGAGAAAAGAAATGACAAAGATATATAATATAATATTTGTCGCTTTTTTACATCAAAGTATATGCATTAGAGAATAAGTTGCCTATATACAGGGTGTATTTGACATAGAGTAAAAAATACTAAGAATGGTAAGATACAATTATGTAGAATATAAATCCCAAAAATTTTTGTTCAATTACGACACGAATGCCAAAATTAAAATCTCCCTTATAAATTGTAATATGCGCCGCCTATTGAATCGAGAATGTTGACCTCGACCAATCTAACGCAAGAACAGCTATCGATGTTATAAAAACTACAAGATAACGCTGATGGTCAGTTTTTTTAATAGTTTTGAATGAAGAGTTCAATAATGCACACGTTAAATATCGCCTGTTGCTGCACCTTCCCCCCGCTACATACATATATTCGTTCGAAAATATTCGACAGTGGCGCGACGAATATCATCATCGAATCATTTTTTTTCTGGCGACTGGGAAGGAAAATATTTTGGATTTAAGTTTAATAATATTATATTATGACACTAGTGCATAATCAAGCTTTTAAAGCACGAGTAACGAGTTTAAAGCCACGACGCTAAGCGGAGTGGCTTTAACGTTACGAGTGCTTTAAAAGCTAATTATGCACTGTGTCATACAATATTTTTTAGTATAAATGCAACAATAATTTTAACTAGAAAAAATCAAATCAATAATTTCAATACATTTTATCGAGTGAGATGTGTCTCTATATTATGTCATTTGACATTTCACTTAATTATTAAAACATTGTTGCATTAATAATGTCGACAGAAATTCAAAAACTAGCTGCTGAAGCTGAATTAAGTTTGATACCTGCAAAGTCCAAATAATAATTCAAATCAATAGCAATAATTCCAATACATATTATCGAGTGACATGTACCTATATGTCATTTGACATTTCCCGACAATTTACTGGACTATCAAACGCTTGGGATTGGCTGTTACCAAGCAACCTTTATACGCACGGCGTGCGATAAAAGCCCGATTATGCACGCTTATGGGTGTGTTTTGATTGGTTTATGATGCATGCATACTAAAAAATAATATCTTTCCATTTCATAGTCTTTACTTTTATTTCAAATACACCCTGTATACTCTAGTAGCTGGCTTTCTTGAACGACAACAGCCTCTATTTCTGTTTCGGAATCTAATTGATTGGAAATGCGATAAAAGCTTCATAACAAGTGGCGATATTGACATATTCCGATGACATTTAAAAACATCCAAGTTTCTTGTCTAAGTAGTTTTGCAACAAAATACAATGAATTCTTATCGCTTAGATACCTAATTACGAAGCAAATAAAATTGAACTATAAACGTTAGTAAACTTCGAGAAACTACTCTTTTACGTGCTACCTTGTATTTACTTTATTATCTGAGCTCAAGTTTTATGTTTATTCATACATTTAGAATTGTTACTTGTTGTCATAAAAGGTAACGTATTATTACAGCTTGATAAATTAAAGTGTATTTACAGATACTCTAACTATATTGTTTAGTCTAATTACAGTTTTAGCTGTTTTGTATTGTAACAATAAAGCAAAAAGTTATTACAGCTACTTTATTCTAATGTAAATTTACCGTAATTATAAAGCTGATGTTATAATAATACATATAACTTCACACGTTTTATTTCTGAGAAAGTTAATTTGAATGTCTAGGGTTTTAAATTCTTTAATTATACCAGCACGATAACCTATCTACAAATTCTAACATCTGTGGATATAAACCCACATTATACATACATATGTATGTATAAAATGCAGAACACAACATGAATAATTCAAACATTAATAAAATAAGTTTATTATCACAATGTCCTAAAATACAGTCATAAAATAATAATTGCTCATATTTTATAATAATTAATGTTTGTATTTATTAGCGGATTAATAAGCCGTAAATCATTTATAATTATACATAGATAGCTCAGCAGTTTCAGTCGTTTAGAATTTTATGTATACGATACATATATGTATGTAAGTATTATATATATATACATTTTATAAATGTTGTTTGTAAAATAATACGCCTGTACGATTACATAAATATATACATAAAACGAAACGTATAAAATATTTTATTTCATTATCTTACAGTATATATTATTTATTTATGTCTTTGTTTATTTTTGATAAAGCGCTTTTCATTAGAAAATATATTTTATGATATTTCAACATTTATGCATGCAGTAACATATTTTAGTGCGTCCGTTTAATGTTGATGATACATTCATATATGTAGCCGTTTCTGACACTGTGTGCGTATGTCTTTTATTGTAATTTATGCTTTTATAGCAGACATAATCGGTTTTTATTTACAGCCCGTTGAATGCCATCCGCGCTATAAAAGTATCAGATAAAAAGCCAACTGCTTTTAACATATTTATTCTCTCTTTATGGAAAACCACCAGTATATATTGGATTCAGTCAGTCAGCCTTTAAAGCTGCTGAAATTTGCGCGTAATTTTTTTAGTGCTTGACCGCCAGCGAAATGATGTAAACGGACTGAAAGCACATGAAAGCCGCTTAATTGCATGAATGTAAACATTTGCGCGGCTGAGTAGGATATATTTCTATTTACAATTATTGTTTATGCGCGCTGAGAAAACTGTTTGCCTACTTACACAGCGCATAGTTTTATTGCTTATAAGAGAACTTCGGATATGGAGGCTTTATGTTTAATTTATGAGTAATGGTTATATACTTTGTTTGATGGTATTACTCAGGATGTGAATTAAATTCGAAGTGTTGTTGTACTAGTAGTTAGACTTTGCTCATACAACTCGTGGTGTTACACCCAAGCATCCTGACAAGATTTGAAGCTCTAAAAAAGATTATTTTCAAAATGTTTTTGATTATTAAAATGAAAGGAAACCTAAACATGTAATCTATTATAGGGTGCAAATGTGCGCATTTTACAAAATGGAAAATTTTCAAGGTACAAAACACCATTTTGAACAGTTCCAAACAGAAATGGCTGAAAAGCAGAGCCTGAGTGTCTGTTAAAACTACCACTGACGTTAATCCCCTCATTGGTGCTGTATAATTCTTGCTAGTTCAAAACTTTAACCTATAGACTTTAAAACAAAATAGACAAAATCAATGAAAAAAAAAATACAAAGAATTTTATTGTAAAGATGTGGGTACATAAACCTAACAACGTATTTACCAACCATATGCTCATAGGATAATTGTATTTAGAAACATGGCACGTTGTTTACCAATATTTAGTATAAATTTTGATTGTAAATTGTATACTAAGCTCAGGTGCTTAGAAATATTTGTTCATACAAAAGTACCGCTACCGTATTTTACTCGTACATGACAGAGTATAAAGAACCCACTTAAATTACGCGCGTAATAGTTCGTATCCAGCATTGTTATATCTTCATTTTCGTTAATTTAACCCGATATTTGCCTATGAATTGCTTCCTCTCATGCACGTACTCTGCATTTTAATAAGACACCGCGCTTAAAGGCAAAAAAGAATATAAATTTATTCCGATTGCTCGGCGCGACGGCGTTTCGAGGTATGCCCAAGAACTTGACATGATAATTGGGCGTCGCTTGTTATGCATTATGCATGATTGTATAACTTTCATCGCAATAAAGTTATTCAATTTTGTAAAGTACACGTGTAAGGTTTAATATTGCATGGCTATTCTAGAATTACTTTGTGTTTTTACCGAATCCTTTACACCGACAGTTCTTCCAAAAATGGAAAATCAAGTGATCAAGATTATACATATGAAAAAAATGATTTTTAATATCAATAAAACTTTCTTACATCTTTCTTGTCATCACTACAGTTCGATATATCTTCTATACCATTCTGTAGAATAATCCTTTAACAGACTAAATATGACAATACAGACCCGCCTGTTGATTAGTCTCTGTGGCTGACAGTATGCCAAAGTAAACGTCTCGTGTGATTTTGTAAAAGTAGAGTTGAGAGTAATGATAAGGTACTTTCATTTGAATGGTTTAACACCAACCGAAACTAAAACAGACCTGGATTCAACACTACTGGAGTCCGCTCCTTGATTTTCTATGGTAGAAAACTGGATTGCCAAATTTAACCGTGGCCGTGCAAGCGAAAATGTAGCGGTACGTGTTAACATCCGAAAACGGCTACTGCCCCACGTATGTTTCAAAAAGTCTAGCATATCGTGTTGGATGACCGTCGAGTAAAAGTGCATGAGATAGTAGTGGGTATCTCAAATGAAAGTATGCACAGAATTTTTTGTGAAGAATTGGAAATGAAATAAGTACTCGCCGCGTTCAGTGCTGCGCCTGCTCACAGCGGAATCGTGTTTGCCGAAATGTGAAGGACTATTTCGCTGTTTGATAACCGTCGATGAAACCTGGCTCCACCATTATACTTTCCAAACCAAAGAACAGTCCAAACAATGGATACAAAAAGGTTCTCCGCCAGCAAAGAAAGCAAAAACGGTTTTGTCAGTATGGCACCTGTATTTTGAGATTCTCATGGAATTATCTTGGTTGACTAATTAGAAAAATGGAAAGTAACAAATAGCGACCATTATGTCAATTTGCTTCATCAATCAAGCGACAAAATCAAAGAGAAACTATATCATTTGTCAACGAAGACGATGCTTTTCCATCAGGATTCTTTTCCAGAATAGACTAGAATAGAACTTTATTTAGCAATAGCTAATATTATTACATGTAATTTACATTAATATTTATCTAGAACATACTTAATAACTAATCTCTTAAATGTATTTAGATTTTCACTATCTTTTATAAAGCCCTGTAACTCATTGTATAATGCGATACCACCAACAATAATACTATTACTTGTTTTTCCCTATTATATGGTTGTATGAAAAAGTTGTTAGTATTCCTCGTATAATGGTTGTGAATTTCACCAACATACTACTACATTGTTAATCTAAAACGCGATATCACAACTTAACTGAGACTTATACAGTAGCAAAAAAACTTGCACTACAAGCTAGTAAGAGACACTAAAAAAGAGTTCCACCAAAATAAAATTGTAAATTCTGATAATCCAATACATGAAGCTTGGAAGGTTGTTGGTGAATTTTCTAATCAACCCACCCCAGGAGATACACAATGTGCTCTGCAAATTAATAATAATATTATAACAGATCACTAGACCATTTGTAATTATTTTAATATATCCTTTATTGAATCTCCTGTAAGTATAGTAGAATCTATTGCTTGTGAAAACATCACTGAAGTTTCTAATCCAACTCTGAATAAATCATTTTTCCTGGAACCCATTACTGAGTCTGAGTTATTAAGTATTATAACTAATAAAATTAAAAATACCAGATCCACTGGGTTATGATGATGTTCCGCCATTTTTGATTAAAGCAGTTGCTCAGTCCTTGGTATCGCTTTTAACATACACGTATATTGTAAATTTATCATGTTCTGAAGGGTATTTTCCAGATTTATCAAAAGCTAATAAAATTAAGCCTGTATTGAAAAACAGGGAGTGCTTCAAATTATCGACCTATTGCCATTTCTTCGGTTTTCTCGAAAATATTCGAATATTGCTTTTTGGAAAGATTGTTCAGCATGGATTTACTAGAAATAAGAGCACAGGTACTGCTCTTACGGCGTTTTATGAAAGTGTTGTTCGACATGTTGAGAGTGCTAAGTGCCCTGTTGGAATCTTTTTAAGGTATACCTCTTCAATGGATCAGAAGTTTTTTATGAAGGAGATCTCAATATGTTCACCTTTCTAGTTGTATAAACAATAAACATAAGTTCAAGTTAAATTGTGATATTCATTCTTATGAAACTTGTAATAAGGATAGTTTTAGGGCTCCATATTGTAGGTTAAGAGTTACCCAGAATTCTCTAAATTATTTAGCGCTTAAATTTTTTATTGCTTTGCCTGTGTCAATTAAGAATTTACAAGTATTGCATTTTAAAAGGGAATTAAGAGATTTTTTACAAACTAATGTCGTTTATAATTTGTCTGAGTTTCTTTCTTTGTTTAATTCATTGTAACTTCTGTATTTTGAGATAAATTGTAGGTTTAAGTTTTGGTTTGTTTTTGACGTCTTTCATACAATTGCTGTAATTGTCTCTGAAATAAATTGTATTATTATTATTATTATTTTCGTGAGTTGCGATATGAATTAGTTCCTCATTTGCCCTATTCCCCAGATGTGGCTCTTGGTGATTATCATCTGTTTCCAAACCTAAAAAAATTGCTCGGAGGTAAGAGATTTTTATCCAATTCCGTAGTAATCACTGCTGTAAATATGTAGTTATTTCGATGGCTTGGATTTATTTGCTTGCAATGAAGGGTATCGTGGAATGGGGTGACTTTGAACAATTTTAAAATTAAAATGTATTTTTCTCCTGAAGTAGGCAAGCAAAAGAAATAAAATCAAAATGTAAATATCGGATTTGCTCATTCTACCTATTTCTGAAATAAAATGATTATTTCTCTCATTATCTTCTGAGAAAAAAAAAATTAATGGTGGTGATCAATGTTAAACTATAAGTGGGGTTACTTTGAAACCTCCTTGTTTCTGGACGAAATTCTAAAGTAAGAAAATAAGGAACAAAATGCAGAAAAAGTTTTTAATTGTATAGTTTTTTACGAAAAAAAAATTATAAAATTATTTTTTTTTAATTTTTCAGTCTTTTAATGTCTAGAAAATGTAATTTAACAATCATAACTTGTTTTAACTTAAAAAATAGCTTATAAACTAACAAATGAAGATTTATTTTAACTTATTTAGGCAGTTCTTGAGTACTCGTATTTATAGCAAATGGAAAGTCCACATAGATTTCGTCTTCCCCAGGTTTTGGCAAAAACGTGACAATGTCACAGCGATCAATTTCTGGAATATCTTTTGGAATTTTCTGAAACCTTCTTTTGTCATTTAAAGTCTTGTAGCCTTGAACTAACAAAGGGGCTGTTTGTGTAATTTGGCACACATATTTATATGTTTGCTTGCCACGGCTAGTAACAAAGTTTACTAGTACGTATCTTCCTTCTGCACATTCTGTTTGTTGTTCTACCTCTTCAGCAAAATTATCATCAACATCACTTTCAGCTTCCTGCGTCTCTTGATTATTTGGATTAGAATATTTTTGATCAACGATCAAAGTAGCACCGCATAGGTGATCAATGACAACCCATGAATAATAGACTGTCGAAAAAGCAATAGCCGTTAAGATTATGTCTTGCCATATACATGATGTGATAGATGAATAAACTTCTGTTTCGGTAAACTACATACAATTTAAGTTTTTGCGATAATCAAAGCTGTAGTTTAGAAGTTATTTCAGCTATTACAATTCAAAAAAACTTCTACTTACATATTTTGAATAATTTTTCATCAACTAGTAACAATACATCAACTGCGTTGGTCACATGTTCACAGTGAATTTATATAATTTCACTTTTAGTGAAACGAAGTTTTTATCAAAGTAACCCCAGGAATCAAAGTAACCCCATTCCACGGTATTGCTCTGTCCAATTTCGTTGTAATCTCTGCTGTAAATAGTTATTTCGACGACTTGGATTCATTTGCTTGCATTGAAGGGTATTGCTAATTTGAAATATCAAATTGCAATAAGCCTGATGAGTGAACAGAAGGCTATATAGAAAAATTAAAAAAATGTGTTTTCTTTATTAAGCTACGCAGTTATAGAGCAATCCTCGTATACCAGATTTGGCATCGTCTTCTCTGTAATGGTCTTGCCTAGTTTTCTTTAGTGTTCGTAAAGGGTAATATAGGAACATAGTCTAATAATGAAAAAAAAATTACTTTCGAAAATTTTGGAATTGCTACAGAAACACAACAAATTCATTAATTTATTCCAACAACAAACTATTCACATGTTTTCTAGTACTTAATATCAGCTAAACGAAACTTTATACTACTTTGACTGTAACCCAGGCAAGCTTTGACGAATGGTGTAAACTAAGTTGTGACGCCAGTAATACAGAATGTGGCATTAAAAAGACATTAATGTAATTTGAGAAGATCTAATTTTCGGTGCAAGGCAGTTTTTTCAGTTTTGTGAAATGGGTTCAACCAGCTCTGTCTCTGTGATCTCTCTGTTTTAATAATACTTTATAATCAGTTAGTTCGTTCTTTAGACTTCATGACTTCATGGTCATTATATTTACCTCGCGACTTGGCTTTGTTGTGGAAGTTCTTTTTCCTCGTGCATTTCTTCAGTATTACTTTGCTAATTAATTTTATCACGATTATTCGACGAATATATTGCAGGAAACAAGCAGCGAATACTAAGATACAATATCTACATAATAGTTATAATTAATTAATTAATAATAATAATAATAAAAACTTTGCTAGAACATTTATTTTTCCACCGACTAGAATTTAGAAACATTAATCAATTATGACGTTAATAACGCAACTTAAAATTTAAGAACGTAAACGTAAACATTTAAAATTATTTACAAGCTCCTCAACACATCTCATTAATAACAACGATAATAATTCAAAAATAATAATCATCAGCTTAATTAAATTCATTTAATGGCTTATCGAATGTATTAGACTGTACACACGTCGTTCTTGATTTGTACATTTTGTCTCGATCTCCTCGAATTTGACAGGCGATTTATTTAAAAAGGTCGAGTCGCGATCACGAATTCCTCAAAAAATAAAGCTATTAATCAGAACTGGTGGGTATCTTTTAGCGATAATTGAATTACAAAACGCTAAATAATCGATTATAAAAGATAATTTTCGCATAAATATTTGTAATAATTTGTTTAATTATTGCTGGTTTTTATAATCAGGTTTTTATTCGCATTACTGAGATGTAAAAAATGTTAGATAAACGGAGGTCATATGTTCTATCTGAATGTCGTTTCTTATCTCTTGGCAGCAATTAACAAGACGATTTATGAGAAAATGAATTTTAAATAAATAAACTGTGTAGTATACAGGATATTAGATATCAGATATTTGTATCCGATTATATAAGCTGATGTTTTCTACACTACCTATTACAGATATGTCTTTTTATAGTGTTTTGTTAAAAGGACTTTTTGTAAAATTTCTTCCGTTAATTATTTATATTAGGTCTCTTCTAAAAAACAAAAAGCAGACAGCAAAAGCTAGTTTCCAATTGTTAGGGTTCAATACTCACATAAATATGTATAATAAATATGTACATATAATCCAAGAAGTACCTACTGCATAATTTAGTTGAAGACCTGGTTCTAGCACATCAATACTACTAATGCTTTCCAGAGCTATCTTAGAAAAAAGCGACTTAAGCATCCTACAGAGCAGGACCTTGAAAGTGATTGTCGCAGCACCATCATTTGTCAACGTCCCCGGAACTTGAATATATTCACGCTGACCAGCTGGCCAGAGAAACTTTAGAGGGGGATGCCCGGTCGGAGAATTCGCTTCTCCAGAATCTTGGGGAGTCAAATCCCCACACATCTCTGCCTCGTGTTAGGACATGGCGTGCCTTCGAGGTAGACGACTCAACCTCACCCAAGAAATGCCACCACTGATGACTCCACTAATGACCCAGCCACGTTTGCACTTGAGAAGGGCAACATGGCGGACAAAAAGACTAAATGACCCAGCAGTCCAGCTCCTGGTAACAGACAAAGCCCTTGCAGATATCTTAGCACACATATCTTTAAATTACTGCAGATGCAATACGAAAAATACAATCAGAGATGGGTTATTATGTATGTGTACGTATGTGGGTTTTTCAATAGGGACTTCCGATCTTTGACAGTTGATAGCAACCGTATTGTTGAAGTTACATATGTCATATCGGCTGCTTGGTGTGGATTTTGGGCTGGCGGCGTCATCGGTCCATATTTCTTTCACAACGACGTTGGCCAGGCCATCAGCGTCAACGGCATCTTTGGCCCGAATTGGATGGCGTGGACATCAATGATATGTATGTGGTTTCAACAGGACGGAGCTATACAGGACAATCCATTAAGTGTTCACCATTGGTAACTTTGATATTATTAACGATGCAAGATTGTTCAAGTTAGCAAACTTGTAGTACTTTTAATGCTTTTTTAAACGGAAGAATAAAAAAAACAAATGAGCAGCGCGTTTTTCAGTTTTGCCGAAAAATATTTTTTTTTCAGATGGAAACCTTTGTATATTATATCATTTTCTGCTAGAACTTTAATTTTTAAACAAACAATCTTATAAGGAATTTTTTACTGGGATTAAAAATAATGAAGTTATGATACAGCTAAATAAGTTTTATAAACTTTATTTTAGGTATAAGTACATAAACTTCTCATTAAAAGACAATAAAAATCTCTAATTTTTTCATAGAAGATACTCAAAAATACCACCTTGTTGTTCAATACATTTTTGTACACGCTTTCGAACTTCTCGAACTGCCTTCAGTATGGTCCTACCATCTATTTGGTTTATCTTTTCACTAACTGCAATCCTTAGGGCGTTTACGTTTTCGTACCTTTGCGTATAAATCTGCGTCTTTAAATAACCCCTTAAAAAACCAAGCGGCGTTAAATTTGGCGATCGCAGAGGCCACTGAATAGTTCCAATAGGTCATTTGTTCCTATCTATGAAGTGTTAAAAATAGTATCTAAAAGTTAATGAGTACCTCTGTATTTGTGCGCAGGTGCGCCATCCTAAGAAATAATTCAAAATTTCAGTCAAAAATTCTATGTATCTTTCACCAGTTAGAGTGCCCTCATAAAAGAAAGGATCAACAATCCTTGAACCAATTAAACCGCACCAAACATTAAAACTGAAACGGACTTGTGGGCGTCTTGGATGTACTAAAATAAGATTTTCCTTTGACCACTAATGATGATTTTTTGCATTGTAGAATTCGAGAAATTCGATTCATCGGTCCATAAAATATAACGAAAGTTGTTTACATTTTGGTAACAAAAGTTAAGATACCAGTGGGAAAAAAACATTCTCCTCCTTGGATCCCCTGGCAAAAAAACTTGAACTGGTTTGTACTTATAAGGAACGAATTTGTGTTTCTTCAGAATCCTATGCACAGTACCGTGACTCAAATCCGATTCATTGACAATATCTAGTATGGAATTCTCACAGTAGGGCTCAAATATGCGATAAATGCAATTTCACACAAACACTCTCATTGCCTCTAAATTTTCGGTACAGTCGCAGAAAATATTGCTCATGTGGTTGTGTTCATAGTGAATATAATTCGGCGTAGTGTTCTTTTGCCCTTCGAAAAGATTTTCTGCACACTAAATCAGATTCTAACATATCACACTTTTCTGTATGGGTAAAAATAATTTTTTTGTCAAATTAATAACTAGCACAATGAAACTTATGTGTGAAAAACTAATAAAACTGTACTAATATTTGACGTTTGGTAGAAAGACTTATCGTCGTTTTCATAGATAATAGAAATGCACTTGACTTAACTGTTTTTGTTTATTCATTGTAACTCAAGTACATATTTTTATCCTAGTAAAAAAATTCTTATAATTTTTTGTTTAAAAATTGAAGTTCTAGCAGAAAATGATATAATATACGGGGGTTTCCATTTAAAAGAAACATATTTTTCGACAAAACTCGAAAACGCGGTGCTCATTTGCCTTTTTATTCTTTCGTCTAAAAGAGCGTTAAAAGTACTACAAGTTTGCTAATTTGAACAATCTTGCATCTTTAACAATAACAAAGCTACCAATGGTGAACACTTAATTTGGATTGCTCTGTATATCACACAGTTCATGCTACATTGGTCATTCTGCGTGAGCATGCTGAGGGAAGGGTCATCTTACGTGGAGATGATGTGAAGTCGTCACCGAGATTGTGGGATTTGATTCAGTTAGACTGTTTCTTGTGGGATTCTCTTAAGTCGCAGATTTATGCGAATAATCCACAAACCACAGCGACTTGCCAAGCCAACATAGTCCAGGCCATGGCTCAAATTATACGATGAGTTATGCGCCAGAATCATGGAAAATTGGACATCCCAGATGCGCGCCATCAAGGGAAGCCGTGGAGGACATTGGTCCGATATTGTATTCCATACATAATGGCATCAATAGGCTTTATTTCAAACGAATAAAAACGCACTTTGTTTTATTTAAATTTAAAGCTAGGAAACGCTTAATAGAAGACCCTATACATGAATCTTTGATGTTATCTAAAACAACTTTTGAACTATCTCACTTAGCTCATGTTTGAAAAAAAAGTTGCAAGAAAGCTGACGTTCAGCATACAATCTCTCTTCATACTCTTCTCTATTGATATGTTTATCGAACAAATATCTAGTGGCAAAGAATTTGGACAATCACTTGTTGACTGAAGTTTTTCATTCCTCTGCATGTTTCATCTGAAACTTTTTTTAATTTTATAGTTACTAACTACTTGATTATTATTCCCCAATATAGTGGCAGTAATTCTATATCTTTAAGTAGTTCTACCTCTAATTATAAGTAAAAAAAATATGAATATACATACATTTATTATAATCCTGCTTGAACATATGCAAACTAGCTCATACCAATTATTGACCATATTATAGTTTTTTATTAGACCCCTGGACAGGCAGTTCATATTAATACATTACAAGTAAATTATTACTTTTTATAATTATAAACATTTCCTGCGAAACGAAAGCAGAAATTTCAACGCTAGCATGATTTATAGCCCGGCAATATATTTACACGTAAAAAGGGACCTCTGATCTGATATATTATTATAGAGCTGCAAGCAGTAGCCGTTTTGCATACATGAATTATTAACGTGTAATTTTCCTTACGCGATATATAATTTTTTTCTCGATATTTTACAATTTATCATTTGGTAAATATATTCTAGCTGTTTGGAAGCAGAAACTAGGTTAATGCACAGGTCACTTTTTTAGTCCCTTATATATCGCAAGCGTCAAAAGTGTAACTTATAAATATATATGTATGTACTAGATATTAATAGGGTTTGAATACAGGTAGTAAGCAAAAGGATGTAAGTAGTTAAATCAGTTCGAACCTCTACAGAATTAATATGTGATCCTGTTAGATTACCGTATAGACGCCAACAGTTCAAATCGCATTTAGAAACCAACGAAGCGACAAAGATGAAGTAACGTGAAGAAGTGGCAGCTGACAGTTTTTTCAGAACTGCGCAATAATAGGTACTATCAAACAATAGAGGAATACTGCGCAAGAAACTTATTGGCATTGACATTAAAAATCCTTTTAAAAATTATTACGGCTCGACAACCACAAATGTAAGATTTATATTTTTAACTAAATTCATGACAAATTAATATATATTGTTCTTATGACTTTGATATTTATCGGTTAATAAATTATGATTTTCATTTTTTAAAATTTTCATATTTTCAAAATCAAAGTCATATCATCTTGCTTTAGAATTCTTAGTCAAACTGTGTATTGATGAATACAGAGGCGTTTTTAAAATATTGTCTAGTTTTACCAATATAATGTTACTGCCCTTGCAGTCGAATTTATAGATAATATTAATTTGATTATCTATCATAAGATTAGTTTTTAAATTTCTTTCTGCTGTTTATTATATGCTACTGCGTAGCTTATCATGTTTATCATGTTGCTTCAATTCATACTTCTCCAGATTGGATATATAAATACATTTGAAATTGCTACTTTTACACGGTAAATGTTTTATGTGAGTGATTAGAAATTGAAAAATAATGTAACGCTTTATGTGATTATTACCCAACCTAATCAAATAAACTCTGTCAAAATTGCCTTGCTGTTGATGACATAAAAGGCAAAATGAGAACACGCTTTTACATAAATCATAAATAACATTACTTTCAACAAACATGTTTCTATTAAAACGAACATTCCACATTTATGTTATACAATTTACTAAATCTGTTTAGATTTACGACGTGAATTAAGTATTTGGTATTAAAGTGTTGCAATTCTATACAACAAGATTAAAATGACTTATTACAGCAGTATTTCAATTTTTTTTCACAAGATTTTCCACTAGTCAAGAAAAATTGTTATATGGTTTTCATTGTTCTTAGTTGTGTATGCTTAAATCTGGATCTATTTATTGTTTTCGATGTTAGATGACATTGTTAAAGTAATTAAAATGTCAACCATGAATATTGCGAAACAAGAACCAAACTAATAGTAACTTTTTTTTCAATGTAAGGCATACTAATTTTAAATCTAATCAGATCGAAATAGTATTGGTGACCACAAACCTTATATCTGATTCATTGATCTAGCCATTTTTAGTTTGTTAGTCGTGTATTCCAATCTTTAATGCGTTCGATAATCGAATTTTATATCAAAGTTATTCGAAAAGTAATATTATTCTGAAATATGGGAACAGCTTTCTGCACAATTTTTTAACAAAGAGAGATTGAAACGTGAAATGTAGACACCAAAGACAATAATCTCGAATGAGGATCTCCTTGTAGAAGAACTAACATATTGTAGCAATTTCTCGACCATCTGGACGATGGAACTACATACATACGAAACAGGAATCCATTTATTTTTCTCTTGGACACCACTAAAGGGAAATGAACGCTTTTTACACGCTGTATGGAATACTAATTACGTTGGCTACGAAAAATGGTAACGTTTGTTTTCTGTGGACGTCCTACAGATGGCAGTAGAGAGAAGAGCCTATATAAATCCACACATAAAAGGCGTAATTTATTGAAATTGCCGCGGTAAAGTTTGAAATTTATTAAGAAGTGTTTTGCTCTGTGTCAGCGGCATTTTTCTTTGTAGTTTTCTTGTCCGGTGATACGGAGGAAGGCATTACTCAAGCCTCTGACAGAACACACATGCCTTCCATTTAATGAAGAGCATTAAAGAGCGCGCCAGTGTCTACATACTCTACGTGAAAACGCCGTACATAATACTGACGACGGTTGCACGCACTTAAAAAACTCAATTCTGGAGTATTTTGCGAGGCGCAGTAAGGGGCCATGCGCTTGTATCGAGGCGGTGAGTAGCGAACAAAAGGAATATTAATTAGAACTTCCCTTTTTGCAGAAACAACTGGTGCGAATTAACTTTTATGCTATGGAAATTAAGTACTCGTGACATCATGTATGTACATATGATGAAAGGAGTCGCGCATTTCCATAACAATGAGCCACTCGAAGTACAAAAAACACGATGCTGGAATTGCATTAAAATGTTTAACCTTTTGTGAACGTGGAAATAAAAACGAATTAATTGCTGTGCTGATGTTAACATGATCCAGAATAGTCATGAACCAGAATTAAAAAAGCTAAAGTGGCCATTATAATCCGATTTTGGATCCATTTAATGTGCAATGTACGTGTCACAAGCTTGCTTTCACATAACTAACGAGAAGTCTGCAATTTGCTTTTAAAGATAATATACCATAATCTAGTTTGCCGAATTAAATTATTTTGAATAGCAGGATAAGGTTCCTAATGAGTAGTCATACATAGTTATAATAATCTAAATACTAACCACATATAGTTATACTAATATACATTGCGTTCGTTGCTTTTTCATAATTTCACTTGGTTTCCGTTAATAGAAAGATTGTAAACAAATTGAGAATATCTGCACTTCTGGGAAACGACTCAAACAAGAAAAAAAATGAAATTTCCTTATAATACCAATTGGTCAAATACGGTATCGCCATTGTACCTCTACGTCACAGCAGAGTTCTTCCGCTTACCACACCACTTAATGGTTGTAAGATCAACAACTTTTTCAGGCAGTAAAGTTATAGAAGTGCACTTTATACAATAGCTACTGTAAACTTCTGCGTTAGACAAGTTTAAAAGTTATGCAACTTTTGCGGGAATTTTTGTGCATGCACTGATTCCAACAGACTGATAAATACATTCTTAACTCTTGTGACGTAAAAAGAATTTGTTTTTGTGGTTGTCTTTGGTTGCAGGTTGCAACGGTACTTTCGGGATTCCAGAAATATAGATAATTAATTAAACGAAACCCCAGTAACAGTGACGGTACCCAATACTACTAAACAAACGTGCAGATTTCTAACCACTATGTGTCACGTCCGACTCTAACTAGACTGCGACGGGGCTCACTAGATGGCGCACTGCGCTGAGTCTGTCATTTGACACCACGACACCACGATGTTATTGTAACACGGAAAGGTTAATTATCTAATAAATATAATTTATTCCCATTTGCAAATTAACGAATTTTAACCACAGGCTAGCATGAAGAAATAAATCAGGTGGGGTTCGAATACTTATCTACATTTATTTACAGGTCCAAAATAAAATAAACTCTTACGTATACCTACAGGTGACAGAAGTTAAACGAAATGTCTACAGAATACAAAAATAGTAAAACCAGAGGTTTATACAACAGAATACTGGCAAAAAAGAATTCTTGTTCATTCAAAGGTGATAGAAATAAAATGAAATATACATGTACAAATTACACAAACAACACAACAGGCGGTTTACCAAACAGAATGCTGAAGCAACAGATGTATTTACAAAAGCAGTGTGATGATTTAATATACAATAATAATAATGAAAAAGGTACAAGCGATGCTGACGTAAGGTACGAGCCAGGTATCCAGGTAAATTCCTAGAAATAGGTGAAAATTAATCGGTTAAATATTAGTTATATTGACAGTGATCTGCAACCTAACGGCGTGCATGTGAGGGTTTACACTCGACACCTCACCGGAGGAAAAAGCGCAGGGGTGGTTTCGCAGAGGCCAACGAAAACTCGGTCTCACTCTGCGAACGGACGGTGGGGCTTTTGAGGAGGCCAACTAATTGGCCCACTCCTCAGACTACTCGGGATTATATGGGGCCAACAAAGTTTCGGCTCACCCAATGGTCAGGATCTGCTGGCCAACTAAATCGGCTCCGGCAGTCAGGTAGGAAAAGGAAGAGAGCTGGAAAACAAGTAGAATTTAACATCAAAACGCAGCCTTTATATACCCTTGTCAGTACCTTTTTGTGGCATGACATCACGCGCAAAAACATGGTTAAAATATACACAGCATATCAAAACTGGACATATACAGGTTAGTTCAAAACTATTTACATATATTTACGCTAGATCAAGAAAACAATTTTAAACAAAAATTCAGTAAAAATAAACGGAAATAACTTCTAACCAAAAAATTGTTTCTCTTGCTGCGAACGGAGTTCGTTACAATATATTTGCTATAAATTTTCACTATATTGATAGAAAATTCATTTTTCAAATCTCTAATTTTTGAGCACCATTTAGCATCAGCCACTCCCATTATTAGAGCAACTTCAAAAAATTTATTCCGTAGTACGTAATATAAGAAAATTATTATCTAAATATGTTCCCTTTCCAAAATTGAACAGGTAACAATCGGAGAGTTACTACTTGTGCTCATCCCGTGGAGCCCGCTTTATTTTCTTTATGACGAGTTTTATACTTCTTATAGTGAGATACTTAACTTAAATTTTTACAAATATTCGTCATTAGTAGGTCCATATATCACCAAAAACAAAAGGCTTGCCCAAATACTTGCGTATCCAACTGTGTCGTAAATATAATAATTTTACTTCGTAGTTACGAAGAAAGGGTTGCAAATTTAATTGGTTAGATGAATCGTTAAAAAAAGAGAGCAGGCTAGCAATTGCTTAGACCGTTACAAAATTTAACTAATTAACTTAACTAACAATGAGAAAATGGACGAGTTGGTCTATTCCAAATATATAATCCATCAACATCGTCTGATAGTAACCATTGGACATAGTCCTGGAAAGGCGTCTACTTTCTCTTCCGAGCATTTCTTGAAAGGGTCTCCGTTTAGGTGTTAAATATGTTTCTCAAAATTACAAAGGTTTCTAACCGTTGAAAATATATTCCATCTGAAACAAAATTACGTCTTTTAAAGTGCAGTGTCAATTTCCATAACATCGAAGCATCTCTACCTTTTAGATGTCATCATTTTATAAGCTAGATTAACATAATGAAAGTAGTATCATTTTCTTGTATTTCGGAGCTTTGTGTTAATATACTCTTTTAGTTACCAACAATCGTCTAATTGCTACATGAATTTTTTTGATGCGATTCTTATCAGTGCTGCAAGTAGTATAATGATAAAAAAACATGTTTAACACGCAAGAACTTTCCGGGTGGTTCTTTTGTTCTGTTGTGAAAAATAACAGAACATAAATTTTCCCCTTCCAACGACGACATCATCCTAGGCGAACATGCTGGCGGTACACGAGAGTCGAGCTGCCAGAACAATAAATAAAGAAATTGTCTTACGGAAGCCCATATATTACCGTTGAATGAATAAAAGCGGTCCGAGAGAGGTGTGTGATGGATGAGTGGTGGCAAATTGAGAAATCTTCAACCCTGATATCAGACAGTTTGCTAGAACCCCGCCACGACCACCGCCACCGGTTCCTGTCGCCCACGGAGCTATTCATCTCTGCGAGAAATTTATTTTCTCCAAGGTTCAAGTTGCAAGTTCAACCATCTATCTTTTTAGCGCGAAGTTTTACAAGTATACTATTTTACTTTTTCCCCCGGTCCGCTCATAAATTACCGAGTTTTATTATTTCGGTCTTCTCTTTCACACCGATTTCGGAGTCTTTCGTTTCGCTTCCACCGCGCGATGGTAGTGTAGGGTTATAAACAACGGCAATAAGTTCGCGTAAATGAAGACGTCTTTCCGGCCAAAATTTATCTTACGGTCGTGTATAAATTAACATTATGCATATAATTTAATTCAGGAGTGAATAAACATGGTTATTAAGATGAATGACCATCTTACTGTATATTACGTAATACAGGAGCAGCATCTATTTTAATATCGGATTATAAACGACTGCAGAAATTCATGTATAAATGCTATTAATCAATTTACCAGCTTTGATAATTTTTCTGTTATAAACCAAATGTCTAGAAAGGGAGGCAAAGGTCAGAGGTTTAATAATCTATGAACTGAAGACTAAGTATATGACGAGTTCAAGAAAACAAGATCGCGGGGATGATTTGGGGGTTGCGGGATACAATTTCCAAAGGGTAGAACAGTTCAAATATTTAGGAGTGGCTATAAATGGGAAAAATAATAGGGACGTGGAAATTAACGAGAGAATTAAAACAGGAAACAGACTATACTGGAAATTCCATAAACTGCTAAAAGCCCTGGAACTTAGTAAAAACACAAAATTAAAATTATATACAAGCGCAATAGTGAACGGCGAGAGCATTGCACGATATATAAAAGCGCAAAGGTTAAAATTGTTCGGGCACACCCTCAGAAAAGAAAATGATTCACCCATTCGAAAAATAATAAATTGGAGACCGATGGAACCCAGACCAAGAGAAAGACCAGGGATCAAATGGCAGGACCAGCTGATAGCAGATCTACGAAAGATGGAAGTTGGAAATTGGAGAGACAAGATCATGGACAGGAAGGAGTGGAGGAAAATAACAGAAAGTGCAAAAACTCACCACAATCTGTAACAAAAAGGATAATGTGGAAGGAACCATACGGACCGATCCACCGCGCTAAATGGATCAGCAGAGCTCACAAATGAGCGGCACATGCCACGACAGGAGCGCCAAGCCTACATATATAAACCAAATAGAGTGCTGTATAGCATATACATATGTACTTATGTATATTGCCTCCGAAAAACTCAGATGCAGAAGATATTTTGCTGATGTTTCCCCACTGAGCTAGTTTTATGTAGTTGCAAGCTGACACCTACAGCCATTTATATGCAGCAGTTTCTAAATGCTTTACGGAATTGAGAAGACATGTATGTGTGTTTTACCGTGTTTATTCGTCTTGAAGGGCTGAAATATATACGCTTACATACTTTCCTCAGGTGGTGTCTTGAAGCTTTTGATTTTGATTAGCACGGGGGACTTGCAATTGCAATTGTCGTATATTGTTAAATTGCAAGGCCAGAGACTTTATTAAGTTGATCTTCAATTTAGTCGGCCCCAAGAAATATCCACTAAAGGTGTAGTGAACCAGCAAATGAAGGTTTCATGAAAACGTTCTTTAACCATTGAGTAATGATTTTGTCCAACTCATGTGATGAAATAACTAACTAATTTACTAGAGAAGAATATACAATAGTTCATGACAGGAATGCTTAGAAAATGCAATTATTCATCTGCACAAAGTTAGCGCCCATGTACACATTCTATTAATTACTCTAATAATCCAAGCAATATAATAAGAAAAAAACTTTATCAATTTTCTGTCCATTTAAAGAATTAAATGAAGATTATTTGGGCGTGTTCACCTTATTATTTGAAGGGCTTAGTTTTATACTCTATATAATTTATTAAACAACAAAGTTTCGAGTTATGTTAAGGTTCCAGCTACCTACTGCGCATAGTTTCAAAAAAATTGCAACAAACGAAATTTTACTTTACCATCAAGTTTGTTACATTGTGAATTTGAGCGTATTGTATAACGATCGAAGTATAAAGCTGAAACTGTGGAACAATATTAAATAATACTAGATTAGCATGCACACTTCTTAGAGATAACATAAATCAAGATCAATTCATGAATTACGAAAGCTGAAAGCTCTACTTTTGGAAAAATGTTTACAATAACCAAACAATGCGGAACCATTAATTTTCTTTTAAACTAGACTAATCTAGAAAGCAATTGTTTTTAATTCGTCAACATGGTTTAATTTCCTTTCAATACGTATCATCCATATAAAGTATTAGTCCTAGCTTTCTGTAACAATTATTGCAATATAGCCGTATATATACCGAATCTGTAACGAATCTAAGAAACTAGAGAACGTAGCCGTGTTGGTACCACTACCTCGCATACTCAGAATTTGGTCTTATTGGAATCCTAAATTTCCTCAAATCTTCTGAGATCAGTTGGGACTAAAAGACTAAATCCAAAGGGGTGAATTCTTCATCAACTCAAAATTAATCTATTTTAGTTTTCCTTTTTGGTATGAGAAAGAAAATCGAATTTTATGGAAAGATCTACTATATATTTTTATAAACTCCCTCTTTTGACTTATAATAGCACGACGACGATCAATATACTTAAACGCGCAAAATAGAGATATACTTTCCGCGTCCTCCGCAACTTTATAGCTTGAAATGCAAGCTTTCTTATTTATAGGGCAATACATTAGCGGGAGAAACAGTTTAAAACTTGTTTGCGCAGATGCAAACAGCTAAAAACAACCAGCAAACATCCATTTCATCCTCCGCGATAAAGATAGAAAGAAATAAAGGGAATTTATTGTTCTTATTTTCAGCTGTGCTCGTGTGAAACGATTTGTATCCAGGAGAAAATGACTGTTCGCTGATAAATAACGTTTCTTTATCCTTCGAAATCCATTGTATTCGCAACAGCGACCGGCTAAAATTTAAAGCGAGTCAGCACTTTGCATATTTGTGTTAATGGTTTCCGGTAGCTAATGCGCAGCAAATGTCTATTAAGTGGCGTTGTGTTCCATCCTTGAAAGTAAATTATGACATGATACTGTCATTTGCAGTAGAATCTTGCAGTGTAAAGGCCTATAATTATGTACTTTAAGTTATAGATTTCGCTGCTTTGCTTTATTACGTAGTAGGTATTGACATCTATGTATCGTACGTATCGTATCGTATCGTATGTATAATCTACAGTAAACCAATAAGTTGATAGCAAGCATACGTTTTGCGGCACTAAAATTAAAAATACAGCTTGCCATCAATTTTATTAACCTTGCGTGTCTGCATTATACAATGTGCCCAAAAAAAAGTGCTCAGAGTTATACCTCGTGTAGATAAAACAATTTCATCGAAAAAAAACTCAACATGTTCCAGTCAAAAATGTTTAGTTTTTTTTGTATTTGAAATTGAAGTTTTTTTCCCTACGCTCAGACTTTATTACGAAAATAATTGATATTTTCTCAACTAGTGTGTCAATTCAAAAAATAAAAACAGATTTAGAAAGGACAATGACCAGATTTACTGTATTGTATTGTGTTTTAGGAATATCACGTGATGAGGATCGCTGCCTTGTTCTCGTGTCCCCACACCGCATCCTGCCTTCAGTCGATATGTAGCTTTGTCCAAGTGACGGTGTACCTTGTTTCCTTTTACATTCTGTTATGTTAACTATTGCCGTGTATACTGCACTTTTAGATTTGTTTCTCCCTTTCAATTATTGTTATTAAGATCTGAAATGGCGCGTCTTTCAATGTTTGAAAATAATCATATTGCTGATATGCATTATTATTATGGCATGCACCATGGAGTGGCTCGAGTTGCTTGTCGAGCGTACATAGCAGCCTTCCCGAATAGGCAGCCAGTTAAAACATACCGGACATTTATTACAATTCACCGATTGTTCAGCGAGTACGGACTAAGAAGGAGAAATATGGGAGGACAAGGTAGACCTGCTGCACTGCAGCTAGGGAATACAGAAGAAGAAATCTTGGACGAGGTTTTCCGCAATCCATCCATTAGCCTCAGACGATTAGCGCTTATGTTTAATGTATCGAAATCTACAGTGGGTGTGATTTTAAAAGCGAATGGGCTTAGGCCATATCATTATCGAAGAGTACAGAATATTAATGAAAGAGACAATGTACCGCGTTGTATTTTTTCGACATGGATTTTGAAACAGACGAGAAGAAATCCACAATTTTTCAACAAAATTCTTTGGACGGACGAAGCAAAATTTACACGGAATGGAATAACAAATTTTCGAAATTTACACGCATGGTCCGATGAAAACCCACACTTAGCAAGGCCTGCCTCATTCCAGGAACAGTTTTCTGTCAATGTCTGGGCCGCACTGATAGGAAATTTATTAATTGGACCTACTTTTCTTCCTCACACTTTAAACGGTGAAAGATTTTTGGAATTTTTGCAAAATGAACTACTAGAGTTGCTGGATGACGTGCTATTGTATATTTGTCTAAACATGTGGCTGCAGTTAGACGGCGCTCCGGCACATTTGGCTAGGCCAGTAAGATTATTTCTAAATGAAAATAATCGCCGATGGGTCGGACGAGGTGGCACAGTTGCGTGGCCGCCAAGGTCGCCAGACATGAGTCCCCTGGATTATTTTTTGTGGGGCACAATGAAGCAAAAGGTGTACAGTAGCCCGGTGAACACACAAGAAGAATTAGAAAATAGGATAAGGAATTGTGCAGAGCGATTAAAACAAAACCCTGATATGCTTCAACGTGCTACAAGACAAATTACTTTTCGGGCTGCTGCGTGTCTCGAATGTGAAGCAGGCCATTTTGAAAACATAATTAATTAATAAAATATTGATCAAAAAATATTTTTAGTTGTTTTATTCATAATCCTAATTAATCATAATCATATGTAGTAAGTTGTACTACTTTTTTTACCACACCTAATTATACGTAAATTACAAACATAACTAAACATTTTTGACTAGCACATTTTGTGTTTTTTTTTCGATGAAATTGTTTTATCTACACAAGGTATTACTCTGAGCACTTTTTTTTTTGGGCACATTGTATACATGTAATACTTTAGTCAAGTGATACATTAAGTCTACATAGAACTGACATTTAAAATACACTTGCTTCTTAGAAATATGCGTTACAGTGCAGTGTCAGCGAATGTCCTTATAAAAATTTACAAAATTCTATGCAAAGCATATATGTATGTATGAAAATGCGACATTGTTCACTGGTAATAAAGAGTGGCATCGTTATAGGTACACAAGAACTTCTGGTAGACAAGCAGGGGAACGAGTCCCTAAGATGGTATTGCATTGTTTAATATGGAGTGTACAATTGTCAATGGCTTAAGTTTCACATGTGCGCTGTGAGCGGTTACAACTGTTTGTGTAACTTTTTACATAAATATGTAAGCATTGTACATGTATGTAAGTTATTGGGATTTGTATATTTATATAAAGATAGTTTTTAAACAGCATATGAGCGTATACATCACAGTACTCTTATTGCACACGCAGCGAAGTTTCATGCCCAACTGTCAAATAGTTACCCCACAGTATACAACCCATGATACATGCTAACTCGGTTGGGATTAAAATGTCTGAAAAGTGCTACTTATGCATGCTGTGATGTGTGTAATCGGAGTGTGGAGTTTACAAATACTTTCATGCGATACTATTAGCGTGCGCATTACATATTAAACGGGTTGTGAATGTATGTACGCGTTTGGAAATGTAAACTGTTGCATTCCACTAGCAAACGACAAATGTATTCCACTAAATAATATTTAAACGTTTTTGTAAGTTTATATACCATTACAGGGTATTCACATACATTTGTTATATCATTAAGCGTACGCGCTATTTTACATACGTATATTAATCTTTTACAATATTCTTTGATGTAATTTTTATGTAATTTTACATATAGTTACATAGAAAACTATGTATGTACATGTGCCCTCCCTATAGATGCAGTTTGAGACAAACTATACACTTTTAACCACAACAGCCTTACGCATTTCCATGTTCAACGACACATTTCAAAAAAATTACAAATTGTTACAAAAAAGGCTGAATAAGAAGCAGCTGCAAGGTTAATTTGTGTTTTTGCGAAGTAGTGTTGTAAAATACAATGTCTGGTGGAAATGACTTCGTAAATCACGGAAATTCTATTGAAGTGCGAGAGCTAAGAATAAGATGTCAAAAAAGGAGAGACATTCTTTTAATTCAATTGCTACACCTGTTAATTGTGCCAAATCAACCGTGCAAACAATATTTAAGAACCTCTCCAATTCAAAATTATAAGCAAGCAAAGCTAAAAGTCTCCGTCCACGTAAAATTTTTTCAAGATTAAAATGTTGTCGATGGGAATCCTAAAATAGCAGTCACAAAAGTTTGAAATACCTTGGTTTCCAAAGTCCACAGTGTTAATGTGCATTCCAAAACACTTCGACGAGTTTTGAGAGATCCGGATTTCAGAGCAGAATTCTGCAAAATAATCATTCACTAGTGAAATCGATAAAAAGAAGCGGCTCAACATTGCTTTATAGTATGTCGAGAAATTGCAAAATTTCCGGGCAAATCTGCTACTTAGTTTAGCTAAGGTTAGGTTGGCTAAGTTTGATCTCTTCAGTTGTGATGCCAAACAAAAAATATGGCGTACAGCGAATGCAGAACTGTATCGGAATAACCTGAAACGTGGTGGAGATTTCATGATGGTATTGGGCTGTATATCGGCGAATGGAGCCCAAAAACTGCAGTTTATGGAAAGAAATATGGTCCGGTTTGTTTAGCTAGACATTTCGAGCAAATCTGGAACAAAGCTGGGTTCGAGTATCTGAGTCTGTGATTTAAGTGTATAATTTTTACCGTGCACAAAAATATATAACACAAAAAAATTAAAAATATATAACATAAAATTAAAAATAAATAATAAATAAAAATATGTAGTGAAAACCATTGGCTTATTTTATTTATTTATTGATAATGCGTGAAGAAATTTAAATATCTGGGGTATTAATAACGCGCATTTAAAAAAAGTTGAGTGCCCGAGAACAGAGATAATTATTTTTTGTAGTTTTTTTTTTATTTTTCTATTACTAGGACCAATAGATTTTCTTTCTTCTGTAGCTACAGTTAGGTTATTCGATATCAGTTATAATTCTGTTAAATACATCTAAGCGACATATACGTAAGAAAGTATTATTCACATCACATCACTATGTATACATGTAAATATACATATACACAAATATGTATATACAAAAAGATAAAGTAACAGGTAAACCCTTTGTATTTAAATTTTACTGGTTCTAGTTCAAAACAAAAATAACCTCTAGGTTGCACAATAGCACTATAATAAAGAACAATACCCACTATCTATCTAAAATGCAAGAAATTTAGCTTGTAACAGCTTATAAAATTTCTGAATCAGATTTTACCGTGCACGAAAACATAATTCAATGGTCACGTCAACGTATCGTGTTCAACGTTGCTAAATATTTCGAGCGTATCTCTACTTTCTTGTCTAGTGGCCATAAAATACGATGGCATGGAAGAGAGATGAGAGATCTCGTATTTTGCTAATGTAATTTCCGCAAACATGCAAATAGAGATTAAGTATTAAGAAAGCTAGGTGGTCCAAAATACAATAACGCCGTGAAATTTATGACTTTAATAAGTGTAAGTTATTCGGTGAGATGACTGTGTACATGTATATACACAAGTTGTTTGCAAATTTATATGAGGCATAATGACATATCATGTTATAAATCATTCTGACATAGAAAAATTATTTTATTTTAGTGCTCTTAAAATTATAATTACGTAATCATTGTAAATGATGTGATTATACTATCCTGATATTCCACTTAAGATGATTGCATTAAAATGTTTTTTTCACATCTTAAGCTGCTAATAATGATTATTAAGGCTTTAAATCTTTTGAAATTTACGGGCCTATAAATTGCGTTACCTATCTGATTACCATATTAAATTGATTTGAGTAACTTTTAAATTTATGTGAGGATCAAAGAAGTATGGGTTTGGTTATGTAAATTTTTCCTAGTTTCTAATTTTACTTTCTACATTTGGAAAGTCGCTTGTTGCAATACCATGTGAAAAATATGAAACAAAAAATACTTTAGAAGGAAACAACTTAAATCATTTAGAAAGACGAATCTACCATACGGACCTTGGAATCTACCAACCAAAGAAAAAATGTTGTTTGTTACTTGTACATGTATGTATACTAGGTGAGTGTTTTATCTTGAAACAACGGAATTTCTCTAAAACACTGCATCTAATCAAAAGAATATCTGAATAAGATTTGTTATAATGTAGGGAGCTCGCTGAATGGTGCAGAACTCGATCTCCCAGATTGCAATGCGGGGGGACGGGAGGAGATGAGGCAATTTTGAAATCTTAAATGGGAACTCTTATTTTGCATTGCAGATTCGGATTCTACTCCATAAAGTATGTAGTATGTTCGTACCAGATTGCGATGTAATCCCAAAAAACAAGGTTGTAAACGTCTAAAAAAATACTCAAAAAAGAGAAAACATGATTTGGTGTTTTTTTACTTTCCCCGATCAAGAATCAACAACAACAAGAAGCTTTACTTTATCGATGGGTATGATAAATGAAAATGTGCCCTTCCCCATCGATATATTTATTTATTCGTAATTGGAATGATTGCCCACAACTGAGAAATGTTTCCGGTGAAATGCTTGAACACGCGTTAGCGATTGGAGCAATCATATTTTCCCTCGTGGTTGGCACTTTTGTATAAACTTTAAGTGCCCCACAAAAAGAAAGGAGAGATATAAGATCTGGCTATCTTGCAGTCCAAGACACTGGACCACCACTTCTGATCCATCGACTATTGTGACTCGATCAAATACCTCTCGTATTATACTTGAATAATGTGATGGGCAACGGTCAATTTGAAACTACAATGTTTGTCGTGCATCCAAGGGAAATCTATCAAGTAACACTGAAAGTTCGTTCAGCAAAATGTTTCGATATTTTTCACCATTTAGGTTTCCATAGATAAAGTATGGACCAATAAGCTTATTGCCAACTATTCCACACCAAACATTTACACTCCAAGGATGTTTTCCTTTGTCGGGTAAATGTTGTGAGTAAAGATTGACAGCATCATCGATATTTCTACCACTTTCTCCATAGATGTGAATCATTTCAATTCTCTCATGTAATATTAGTCTCCATTACTGTTCAAATATTCAACACTAACTAATTTGTATTGGATTAATACCTAATTTAAAAGGGGGTCGGACAATGTGGACGTATTTACAGCTTGTCAAGTGCTGTATAAAGTACGGTTTCGTATTGTTGAATAACATTCCAATTGGGATTAAATGGATCAAAGTGGAAAGACACATTTTCTCAAGTGGGTGTGATAAGTTTTGCGTTGACGAATGGCTTGCTGCTAAACGTCATTTTTCCACAAATGTAATTATAAATTCACTTTAACGGGAAGCTCATATCTATAATACCCTCCTATCTGTCTGGTAGAACTTTTCGCATAAAGTATTTTCATGAAGACAACGAGAAATTGCAAATGTATTGCATTTGACGAGACAGAAGCTTCTGTGTTCTCAGCTCTTCCAAAATTACGTTCCAGAAAATACCAGATGGGCAATGCTAATACTACAAATCATTCGTGAAACGGTAACGGTGCCGACGAGATGCTATTCGTGGGTCTATAAGTGGAGACTGCGCAATTCCAAAACGCAAAGAAGCAAACTCCTTCAACCATCTCTGAGTGAGAGGTGACCATCATGCATGGTAACGCATATGCGTGTTCTCCTTGACATGTTTAGGCTTTATTTTGCATTTGTGGCCTGTCTTGATTTTGTTGGTTTTGTGAGTGCTTCTTGAGCCGCAAAATCAAATTAGTGATCTCGCATGGAATTTTTACGGTCAATCGTTAACTACGGTGCCCAATTGTTTTACACCGTCACTAAGTAGATCTGGGTGTTGCTAATAATTCTGAAAGTTTAACACGGTAGTTTTTTGCGTTTTCTGTGCAAGAGAGTCATAGTGAAAGTGTGCACCTTACACTAATTACAATACAAGTTTTCGCCGACTTTGACGCAAGGGGACCTATCTAAATAGTCAAAAAGAGTGCTGAGACAAAAGGTTAATCCAAATATTTTGATTGCCATAAACAAAGTAGAACTACACTTTTAATACTAAAAAGCTATACTTCAGATTTTTGACACTGCTCGTGTACTTTTGTTCCTTTTATATTAAAATGTTGTTGATGTGAACGGACAGGGAACAGGTTTGTTGATATAGTCCTTTAACATTTAAATTTTAGCTTCATATTTTGAAACTAAAACAGTTTGTTAAGTAAAAGTAAAATTACTTTTAGTTTTTAATTCAATAAATTGAGCCGCCTAAATAGTGAAGAACTACAAAAAGTGATCTTATGAACCGCATCGTTGTCAAACTTATCTAAAAATGAAGCCACGTCAAATGGATGGGCGCAGTCATTGCAGCGACTACTCAATTTGTGAGTATTACGAAATTAGACTTGCGGTGTGTGCGTGCCAGCAACACGAGGTGTCACGAGACTATAACAAGTTATTAAAGTGTGTCATAAATGTTGGGTGGATGTTTTTCGGGTTTCAGAGGATAAATAATGAATACACGGGCATTAAGTCCGCGACAACAAGCCCACCACCCACGGTCGCCAGTTTATCTCCGTTGTCAAGAGGTTCGCCGTCGGGGGGCCGCACTCTCCGGTGTCCGTGGCATGGCACACACACGCTACCATATCGAATGGTTTGGTGGTCGGGTGGTCCGATACGCAAGATGGATGTTCCTTCTCTGTGGGTAACATTACCAGCTTTTGTCAGCAGGTGTGGATACAATTTTTTTCCTCCATAGTCACCATCGCGGACGAAGAATTGATTAAGTATTTAAAATTCGTAGGTAACGAGGTAATATAAATAATAAAGCCGTTTCGGTCGCGACATATAGGCACCATTAAAATTTTCCAAGATAAATTACATGCGGAGTGCTATTTATTATATCTCGTTTTCAGTATATATGTCTACCTGCACGTAACGTTATTTATACCTAAAATCTTTATCAAAGTATCCTTCAGTTGTATATGATGCTAATAAATTGAAGATTAATGAGGTACTGATGCAACTTCATTAAAGAAAACATATTTCATAAGTATACAGTTAGTTTTGTCGAGAACGTTTTCATCAGTAGTTTATGCATCATACAAATAAAAGTACTAACTGCTGCAATCTGTATTAAGGGATAATAATTTATTACATTTGTATACATCGTTATCTATGTTCCGTACATATTTGTTCAAAAAATGAACACAAGAAATTCTTCTTCTTCAAACGAAAGCGACGATAAAGAGATCAGTTAATTATCTATTCAATTACAGGCATCCAGCATGTTCTTCAAAATAGTTGCAATTTTAAATATTCTGAAAAAGTCATGCAATTACTAACAGAAAGATTTCTTAATTAAAGATACGATTTCAGATGCTATATTCACAATCTATCAATCAATCAATCAATCAATCTTTATTGGTGTTATGTACAAAGAGCACTTACACAAGTCAACTATGTCCACATATATGTATACACACATACGCATATATACCTATATATATATACAGGGTTTTCCACGTAACCCGTTCGTTAGAAGTTTTCTCTGTTAACGTCTTAGGGCAGTTCTGAAAATTTGTAAAGCGTAATGTTGCTACTTGGTGAGTCAAAATAAAATGTTTACACTCATGAACCACTTCCGGTTATACCGGAAATCATAACCAACTTTGATATTTCAAATCAAATGTCATATTTTTATTGCTTTTTTAGATTCCTTATGAGGTGTTGTAACATTTTGTATTAAGGTTCCTTGTGTCAAAAATTAACCGTTTTTGAATTATTTTGATTTTTGTGAAATTTCTTGCTTTTTCAAATGATCTTTTAAAATCGTATATCTAAGCCGTGAATGAACCGAATTGTTTCATATTTCTGTTGGAGGCGGCGAAAGGCAGAAGAGACTGTTTAACGTATAAACAGTTAATAAATCTCTTACAGGGTGTTCTGAATTTGATGATTATTTAAATCATTTTCAAATAAGGAGAAATCGATTTTTTTAAATGGAACACCCTGTATGTGAATACACCATATTAAGTAGATAAATATTTTACATCGAACAGCTGTAGGTGTCCTGATGTCTATCTGCCATAGTTTTAGAATTATTAATGATTATTCTCTAAATTGAGCATTACCAAGAAAAATCGTGGTAGTAAGCCATGAAAAGTAATTCTGATCTGTCAAAATTGTCACAAAGTTTATTTTGTGTTGAGGTGATCTTAAGTTGTTCACGAATATGCAGGAAGAATTAAATATTTATTCTAATAAAGATATTTTGAATTAATTTTATATTCATGGTGAGCCTCTTCAAATTATTGGAAGGACATGTCGAGTTTTAATGAAGATACCCACATTCACCACCAAT
>SMLS01075186.1:0-48987 GCA_004785975.1 Popillia japonica | reverse complement strand
TTCACGAATGCAGGCATCTATGACAGCAATTGAGTAGATCTGAACAAATGAACAACTGAAATATTACCATATTAAATGTGATGGTCATTGCAGAATATGGGTGCCTATCTCGAAAAATAAGCTTTAAAAGAAAATATACCATCGAAGCTTATGTGGGAAATGCAAGAAGACACAGAAGACATAAAGAGGCTTGGCGATAGATCCAGTAGGCGGTCATACAATAAAATGGAAAGACTGCAATAATAATAATAATAATAATAATAATAATAATAATAATAATAATAATTGAACAACAAGGAACAACAATTGAATTCCAAGGTTTAGGATTAAATCCGCAAGTTAAGAAAGGACTTTGGCCGACTTACAAAACTAAACTTTAAAAAAGACATACAATAAGTCACATAGTCAGGACAGTCTTCATTTATCCTGCGCTCGTGGTCGTTAACAAAAATATAAAAAAAAATGCTTTATGTAAAACTGCAACATGTTCAGTAATATCCTACGGAGGTGTGATCTGAATAACCGCCAATACAACTAGTCCATATAACTTTGGGATGATTCAAACCAAACTATTACGAAGAAAACTTGATGCATATTGAGAGCGATTTTAATTTGCCAAACTACTACGGACACCGTCAAACAAATGTTCAAAGAAAGGACACGAGGGCCTTCTAGTAGCGGATATAATCAAACAAAACCCAAACGTCAAATAAAATAAGAAAAACTGTAGGTCGAAATGTAAAGCTTCAGCCCTTGACGCTTTGAACTGATGGCCAACAGTTTGTCTCGTGTTCTTTTAAGACATTACGAAGCCGTCTCTCTAAATGCGCTCTCCAATATAAAATTAAGTATGTTAAAGTCGTTTAACATCAACAGTCTAGTACTCTTATGACTGGCAGAGTTTAAGTATTGACCAGTCATTACTAAGGATACCTACTTCCTTTTACGGAATGAATCCATTGTGTCGACATTGCCAGATGTTCTTGGCGGATCAATTACCAATACAATAAAAACTACTGTCGTCACGGGAATCTACAACCTTCAACATCAATAATTGATACTAATAAAGCTAAGTAGCTAAATTCCGTCCCGATTTGAATCTGTTGGACTTTTCCTGTGAGGATACATAAAAAACTTTGTTTATGATCGTCGAAGGGAAATTTTAGACGTCGAGGATCTTCAAGACTGTGTTGTCACAACGGCCCAGCTTATGATAAGTTTTGCCGTCACACAGAAGCGTACATCCCAAGCTCGTGGCAGTAATTGCAGACATCACTATTATAAATTTTTGTCCTGTTTCTCATCAAACAAAAACGTCTTCAAGGCTACCACGAATTATTTAAAAAGAAAACAACTATTAACTACGAACGCGATCTCAAATAGTAAATTATTAATGACCAGATCATTAGATAATAATATGTTGTTGTACTTTAATATTGAAAGTTTCTGTAATGAAAAACAAAACAGAAACACCTGATTCCGAAAAAAAAAAAACAGGTCGAAATGAATAAAATCTGGAGTAAATGTGTTTTGATCTTGTTATAAATAGAATATTTGTGAAAAGAAGATGTGCAATTCATAGAGCAGCAAAACTGCTTCGTAAACAAATGCATTCATAGAGTACAATAAACATTTATTTACATATCAATCAACTCGATAAAAAATGTCTGTTTCTGTCTATTCGAAATTTTTGCAGCGTCCCTTTTTTTCTTGTACACACGTGTCAAGCCCGGGTTCAACAAAATTTATTTAACAAAATTTGGTAATTATTAAAAGAAACATTATTTTAATATATGATCGTAATTTTTTTTGGATTTACCTTTCTTGTGATATTAGATTTATGCTGTTTATTTTTCCGACACTATTCATTTGCCACCTGGTATAGCTTTTTTCAGTTTTACCTATTTTTAGTCGATGTCTAAGAAGACAATAAGATTTGGCATAAGGTGTTCTATGGTTACTATTTCGATACAAATAGAAATGTAAGACAAATAATTTAATCCCACAAAATGCATACTGATCTGTTGGTTACAAAGATCATGCATCATTATTTTCATCAAAATTTAGTTCCAGCACTAGCTAGTAGTGCTAGCAAAGTAGTAGCAGTCTCCTCCCAATGCTATCCCACACACGTTCGTTGGGGTTTAAATCCCGGGAACGTGGTGGCCACTGCAAAAATTAACGCTTGCTCCTTGGAGATAATCTATAGTTCCACGAGCAATATGGGGATGTGCATTGTCTTGCTGATAAAGGACGTGTAGACGGCCATCTAGATAAGGTAGTAAGGTAGTTGGTAGTAGTTTGTGTTGTTTTCTGCACGAGTTCAAGCGTTGACGACAGTGGTCCGAAGCATTAATCGTGGACGTTATGAAAAAAGTTCAAAGGCTCGAATGCGGCGATGCAGGGTACGCATAGTAAAGTCCGTTTTAGACGATGTCAGTTTTGCCAAGAAATTACATAGCAAATTAGTCATCAGAAATTAGACATCGTGTAGAACATAAACTTTTTGTTTAATTTACCAGGTAAATCTGATAGCAAAAATTTCTTTGAAAATGTTCTATTAATTCCATATCCATATTTCATCGACGCATGGCACTTCTGCTGCTGTCAAATAACGAATGTATAATTAGGACTTCAATATTGTTGTAATAATTAAAATTTGAAATACTAGTAAGCTTAAGCTTTCTCCGAGTGGTTCAGAATTAGTTACAGTGGAAAATTATGCTAGCCATTAGTGATTATTATAGCCAGTAGACTAGCACAAATACCTGATAAGAAAATAACAAGGGAAGTGGAGCATTAAATTGTTCAACTTATACTCGAGGCAAAAAATGAATGTGTTATTTAAATATTTTAGGCCTATTTCTTAATATAGTTGTTTGTTAGTATGTATTTTATTTAAGTTTTCTTCTTTTTTCTATAATAAGTGTAGGTACTTTCAATGCACTTTTCCCATAAAACAAATTGAGAGAACTTCTAATTTCTCCTGCTGTAGTGGATGACCTGTTTCCGCTTTGTTGAAACAACCTTTGTAAAATTGGTTTAGTTGCGATAATATTCGTTTTGTCTACTTTTCACCATTTCTGTCTACTAAAAAGTTATGCCACACATGATAGAGTTTTTTTTTGGCTTTCCCAGCTTGAAATTATACATTCTTCGGGTGTTGGATCCAGGTCGATGGCTTGATTTCATCAATTGGTCGTCTTCGTGTTCCTAGACTTTCTTCTGTCCATACACAACCCACACGCATTACCGTCATTGCAGTACAATCACAACAGCGGGCAATTTCGCAAGGGACAAACCAATATCTCGGTAGACAACAAATCTACCCCTGTCAAAGTCACTAACACGGTGATAATTTGGACGTCTTTGAACTCTAGGCATATTGTTACGCTTAACACTTGTAGACGGACATGCAATAACTAAACTTTTCTATATTAATCAGCTCTGATGAACATAAATCTCTTCGCAGAAGAGTGGGAGACATTTTTTTCGCAAATTCTTATCATAGCATGCTTTAAATATAGTTACTTTAACGGCAAAAAATCAAGTTGCACAAATTACTCCTTCAGGGTGTAATACTTCTAATGTCATTGAGTATATGTGTAATGAAGTCAGTTTCCGATTTCATTCAACAATTGCACCGCTATTTTTCTATATTTAGAACCTGTTCCTAAATCATTAATAATAATACAACTGTCTCAAAACATATTAATAATTCCTTTGCTATTATCAGCAGGTTATTGACAACAATGGCCCATGTTAACTGCAACGAAACTATTAAAATCAGCTGATTAAATATTAACTCGTATTTCATCATGAAAAGAACATTCGATATCAAATTAACATATACTACATTTAATGACAGGTATAATTAGGTAACTTGACCCCATACACGCACCCAAAATAATTCTATTACAGAATATTCCTTTGCAATAGTAAAATACGAACAACGCCCAAACAACCAACCTTGATAAATGATCCGCTCGTTGTAAATCACCGAAAATCTAGGTCAAAAATTCATTTAAAGAGGCGTTTATATCATTATTCGGTTCGAGTACTTAAGAAAACCAACATAATCAAATTTTTATTCAGTGTAAGTAGTTCGTATTTAACGCCATTGCAATTAAAAAAATGGTAACAATATAAATTTGCTACGCTTTTTACGAAAACTAACTGGAAGAAAGGTATGCGCGGATCTAGTTGTCCGTGAGAGGAGCTGCTAATTTTCTATGATTCGATCCAGATCTTGTTTATAATGTCAAGTACATTTAACGTAGAGCGTTCACATAAAGAAGTAAGACGCGTAAAGCTGATTAGAATTGGGAAATGGTATTAGCTTTCATTGCCTCGCTAATGGCATTGTACCGTTCTTAATGCGCACAAAAAAGACTATCTATATTGGAGACTCCAATCCAATTTATTTTCAACTAATCGATGGTAAATTAGGAAGAAAAAACAAATAGCATTGATCTAAATTCCACGTAAATAATCCAAGCCCAATCATGACTTAACGCGAACTATTACTGGTGTTGGCAATTTGTTTTAGAGCTATTCGCTCAAAGCTAGGGAGTTTTAGGGTTCAATATTTTTCCGCATTCCTCGCGTAAATCAAAGTAATTTTCTCGCAATTATGTGTGTGGTTTTAAAAATTCAATTAAGCCCGCAACTAAACGAGCAAGGCGTAAACGAAATAAAAATGTTGGATCCTAAACTCGTAATAATTACTGTAACTGTGTTGACTAGATGTAATTATCCTGGGCGGCCACTAAACGGTTCTAAATACACGCACATAAATAATTTGAAACATGAATCTTATAGAGGATAATAACACCGTTTTTTATGTATCTGATGTTTTAATCTGTTGAAACACGAAAGGAGGTAATTGTAAGGTTGTAGTGTACATAGGTAAGTAGGCGGTTCTCTTTCTAAATCTTTACATCTATGTAAGGCGGTGATAGATTAGACCAACGACATTTGTATCGATAATTTAATACCAACAGCAGTATTTGTCGACATGATTTATTTTTCCATTAAAAAAATGTTTACATTCAATGTGAATTAATATATCACTTAAATGCCCCCAGAAGGAAATATACTTATATAAATTAATTATCACTACCGTTTATATGGTTAGGCTCATCTATGTACTTTAAAAGTGGACATGTCCATTGAGTAAAAATTAATGAAAATATCGCCCTGATTTACGATGAAATCAAAGAAATTTTCGATGTTCAAGAAGCAGGACAAATCCATTCAGAGTTGAGATATTTCGAATCTAAACGAAAGACGAACGACTTATTACTAAACTGTTAAGTATTTTTTCGTAAACAGAATATCGCAGATTTTTGGAATTTGAAGAGAGAGTGCAGCTTTAAGAGCTCAATAAGAATTCATTATCAATTTTTACTTCTCATGTAGTTTTATATTAGAGAAAATAAAACTCAAGCTTTCTTACTTCTTTTATTTACACCTTTTTGTTAATTAAAATATTGAGATACAGTTATAGTATTTACATTGAAGACAACCCTCTTTTACATTTAATTTTACAAAATTAGCGTAAATAAACCTACCTAAATTTTCAGTATTATTTCTAATCATGTATCTGAAGAAGAACAATATTTAATAACAAGCGAATTTGATTTAGTTACTAAAACACGCGAATCAGCTACGCTTTTCTAAATCTTTATTAGCAGTAGGCTGTGCAATCCTTTGAAGCCTTCTCTTCGTTGGTAATCCCTTCAATATCTCTCCCGTACCACCAAGGACCTTTGTCGTGTGAAGTTGCAAAGAAATACTACTCCACAATTCCAAAATGTTCTTCAGGACAGCACAAATTTATATGACATTGTCTATTTGTTGTGGTTATGCGGAAAATAAAAAAAAATAAATACCAACAATTCAAATATTTATTTACATATCGTCCATGTCACTAGCTTCTTAAAATTAATTAAAATTAAATTAATTAAAATTAATTGGAACTGCAAGGAAAAGTTAAATTTTTGGAATTGTATAACATTGCATTATTTTAAATTGTAAGTTACATAATACGAAAATTAAGAATGGAATTATACAGGGTGTTTAAAAAAGATGCGGCAATATTAAGGGGGGTGATTGCCCAGGTCATTTTATACAAAAAACTTCCTATAAACATAGGTCCACAAACGCTTCGTTGCCGATCTACAGGGTGTTGAAGTTTAATTTAAAAAAACAGTAAAAATTAGATTTTTCCAAAACGACTTGAGATATCATAATGAAATTTTTGGCGTGTGAATAGCTGTGGGAGACACATACTTCGAAAACAAAACCATGTTTTAGTCGTACCAGTGGCGCACGTATTGGCACGTCACAGCTATTTTTCAAGAAAAAAATAGGACGCCGCTGATTTCTTTAAAATATGTTTTTATTCTTCATTCAATATGTCATTCAATATGTCAGTGAATAAAACAAGACTATTTAAAAATATTTTCGTACGCATGATAAATGGATATGCACTAAAATTTTTTTTTACTAAAAAACGGTACGTCGTACGATAAAAAAATTAAGAAAGCTTTGTTCTTCACAATTGAACAAAGAATAAAAACATATTTTTATTTTTAGAGAAATCAGCGGCGTCCTATTCTTTTTCTTGAATAATAATAATAATAATAATAATAATAATAATAATAATAGATATATTTGCCCAACAGCTGTACCTACATCTAATTACAGGACAATAGCATAATAATTCGATAAGATAGTCCGTACATCACAAAGACTTATATAACATAAACACGAAGCAGTAGATAACTACAGTGAAAGAGTAGAAAAACTAAATGAACTAACTAAAATTACATACAGAATAGTGTGAAACAATAATATAACGCTATGCTATAACGATATTTGGAGTAATGTATTTGGTTAATAGGATGGGGAGGGTGGTGGAAAAGAGATCGATACTTTTATTGGCTGTAAGAATTTCGTTGCAAGTAGTACACATCGAATAGATAGGGGATTTTAGCAAACAATTCGTTTTGGAAGTTTGACAATAAAATGTGCTATGCATACGATAAGAGTGCTGTGGTGTCACAAAAGGTAACGTACCTAGTAATTTGGGGGCATCGATGTTGTTGTGTAGTAAATGGCAGAGAAATGTAACGCTTGATAATTTGCGACGGTGTTCCAAAGAATCGAAATCGAATGATTGTAGTAATATAGAATGATCATAACCCTGCTGTGGGTATTTTCCATATTGTTTAAAACGCAAATATTTTAAAAGCTGCGTTGTACTCTTTCTAGAGACTCAATATGAGTCTTATATATAGGAGACCATACTAGTGAGGCGTGTTCTAGTTTTGATCTCACGTAGCAATTGTACAACTGAGTAATCGTATCGCTAGAAGTGAAGCTTTTTGTTGCGTATGACAAAACCCAAGGCCCAATGATAGTTTGTAGTCGAAAACAACACCCAAATCTTTCACAGTTGAAGGCCGATTGATATATGTATCGTCCCATTGGTAGTCGTACACTACTGGTTGATATTTACGGGTATAGCTAACTATGTTACATTTTGGCACATTCATCGCCAGCTTATTGTCACTACACCAGGTATAAAGTTGATTAATATGCTCCTGCAAAATAATGCAATCTTCTATTGTATGAATTTCCTTGTATAATTTCAAATCGTCCGCAAATAGCAATTTATCACAAGCAATCGCACTACAAAGATCGTCAATATAAATTAAGAATAGTAATGGTCCCAAACTGCTGCCCTGTGAGGTGCCAATACGCGCGCCACTGCTACGACTAAAACATCGTGTTGTTTTCAATGTATGTGTCTCCCACAGCTATTAACACGCCTAAAATTTCATTATGATATCTCAAGCCGTTTTGGAAAAATCTAATTTTTACAGTTTTTTTTTAATTAAACTTCAACACGCTGTAGATCGGTAACGAAGCGTTTGCGGACCTATGTTTATAGGAACTTTTTTGTATAAAATCACCTGGGTAATCACCCTCTTTAATATTGCCGCATCTTTTTTAAACACCCTGTATATTGATTTTTTTATGGACCTTAATCCAAGTATTATATCAAAATTAAACAGGTCAGTATTACTACATAAACTTAGGGTTTATATTGCTGATTGATACATAATTTTCAAACGTGAACCTTTAGTATAAACTAAAATTTAATTTTATAATATAACAAGAATATAAATTTTAATTTAAATATCAATCAGCAATATAATCGCTAAGTTTATGTAGTAATGCAGATGTGTTTCATTTTGATATAATACTTGGATTAAGATAAGCTTCCATATAAAAATTTTAATATATTTGTAATTCCATTCTGAATTTTTCTATTATGTAACCGACAATTTAATATAATGCAATGTGTTACAATTCTAAAAATATTACCTTTCCTTGCAGTTCCAATTAACTTTTCTGAAGAAACTACATGTAATCATGGGTGAAACATAAATAAATATTTGAGAGTTGTTGGTATTTATTTTTTTTCATTTCCGCATAACCAAGACAAGTAAACAATTTGATATAACGAAACTGAAAAGAAAATATACAAATTTATGTCTATCCTTTATTTCTATTTATGTGCCCTTACGCCATCGGAAAGTATACAAGAAGCGAAATATTTTAAATGCGATGCATGAACAATGCAAGGACTCGGCAAGCAGAGGCAAAATCAGTACTTGTGACACAATTGTAAACAGTATAACTTGAAGACTATAATAGATAGAATAGTTCTCCCGAAACTTTTTTGTAGAAAATTTCATGATCTACAAAATACGTCTTACAAATTTTTTGCTGGCCTGTACCGTTGAGGCAGCGTCCGCGAAAGTAGCAAAAATATCATGAAAACGTTACTTTTTTGCAAACGACGCCTTAACGGCGCAGGCTATCAAAAAAATGTAGAGTATGAAATTTTCTATAAAAGTGTCTTCGAAAAAAGTAACGTTTTTGTATTTTTCCCTCTTTTACGTACGCAGCGGCAACAGCGGCGAATGCTGTCAAAAAAATGTAAGACCCGTCTTGTAGAGCATGAAATTTTCTACAAGAAAGTTCAGGAGAGCACTATTCTATCTGTTATGGTTTTCAAATTATATTATTCACAAAGGTGTTATTTTCTCTACTTTCTTATCTTATTTCCTGATATTTTTTCCACTTTTAGGTCAACTACAACAGTCTAATTCGAATAAAGATCATATTTATTCCAAAACCTTTACAATATAATTTACTTTTACCTTTTTGTTACTTAAAATATTGAGATACAGTTATAGTACAATGAAAAAATTTGCAGTATTAATTCCAATGACTCCACTGACGAAGTTTTAACGAAAACCAACTTATATTGTAAAGGATTTGGAATAAATTTGATCTTTATTTGAATTAGAGTGTTGTAATTGACCTAGAATCGGAAAAAATATCAGGAAAATAAGATAAGTACAAAAAGGTCATAAAAATACATATCCTAGTTAAAATATAATGCAGGGAACCAGTAAGTACACGCACAAAAATTTTCGTAAGATGTAGCTCCTTCATTTATTATTAAAGTATATATTTTTATGACCTATAAGCAGTTATCTTTTTATCTTTAAATATGTTTTCTGACTTTGAGGTCAATTAAAATACTTTGAACTACTAAAGTAATAATGATAATGATAATTGAATAATAAATAAAAAAATAAAATAATTAATTTTGCGTTTATGGTTATATTAAAATTAAAATTTTTTAAAATATTAAAAAAACTATTTTTTTCATATTTTGTATGAAACCAATGAATTTTTTGTCGTAAGGTAATTTTGCTGGGTTTTAAATTCATTTGGCTCAAATTAAATATCAATATCTTCCACTAATGAATTGTACATATGTATTATTACGAAAACCTAATTTATTTAGATGTTTTAATTGACTTGATGCGGGTTTTCTCAGATTATATTATACCTACTTACTTATTTTTCGATTTTTATAAAGAAAAATGTGAATAGATTCCTATAGGGAAAACATGTAGATATTAAAATCATTAAAAAATAATACTTAAATCAGTAAAATTATAAAAAAAATTAAAGAATTTTATTATTCTTAATACTGAAATTGGACAAAATTAAATTTAAATACAATGACATTCATTATTATTATTGACTTTTTTGCATGAATTCATGCTTAAACCGACTGTGACAGTAACTGATAAATAATTGAGTGGTACGTTTGCAACTACGTACTTAGACTATTCATGATCCACTATGATTAAAAAACCAAAACTGTGAGTTTCTTGATTTTAATCTTATTTAAGTATGTTATTTATTACATTGTTTGAATAGCAAGAAAGTTTTGTTTTATTAAAGACAAAACATATATGTACATACAGCACAATTTGAAAAAAAAGGTGCCATACGTCTCGAGTAAATTATGAGACAGTTATAATCTTTCTAAAGTAGTTTCTTTGTTGTATAGATCATTAAAATAAGATAATAAATAAACACATGATAGCTTTTTTTAGTGTTTGTGAAACACCTGATGTCTACATTATGCATATGTCTTACAATTAGTAAACTGCAGTTTGCAGCGAATTTTAATCTGTGATAAGTGCATGCTACAAAAAAAACTTTTTGAAATCGATAGGAAGCTATTGTGTCATGTTTTAACTAGTCTCAATAAAGCTACATGATGTGACGTTTTAATGTATTTTTTCTTTAAGCCGTCTGTTGACAAGAAATGTACACACTGTCTCTAACGTAGCAGTCTTTTGACGGAGAATTAGATGAGTTGCACACAGAATACACAAACACTATGTCTTGTGCTTGAACCAACCAACTCATAATGTGTCCGTCTTGCAGACGGAAATTTTGAAAAACCTGCTTTGACAGTTATATGTCCTTATTTGAATTAGACAAACATTTTTACATATGAATTTTCTTCCTTCCTTTTCATATTAATTATATATTTATCAAGCGCCATTCTATTTATATAATATGAAATCTCGAAATCTTACGGTGTAAGTGTTAGTGAGTCAGGTCTGGTCAAGCTTGTCAAACTTGACAGCGCCTGCAGATGTTATCAGATGCTCTACGAACATTGGAAAGATTGATTGGAATTCTATTCAGAATAGTTTATACAGACTTTAGGTTTTGAAAATTAACCGAAGACAATGGAATGATTTACGTTGTATATTTTACGCGATAGTTAACAATTTCAAGGTATGTATGTAGATAAAGAATTAAAACCTCTACATACATACATTTTCTAATTAAAATTATATGCATAGACCGCATTAGCAACCTCATATTACCGAACACGTACAAATTATAATTGTTCAAATTGCCCAATAAACAGTTACTCCTCAAAGACGATAAGAGGAATGTCTACATTATGCATAATAGCGTGTCTACCTATACGTTATACTAACAGCATATTCTTTAACTATCTTTACCGCGCATTATGCAATGACTGAATGTCTGCGTCAAGTATTCGGTTTCTTGTAAGTAATGCGAACACCAAGGCTACTGAACTATTCTCTTCCACGCAAAGATATTCTACATGAATAGATTATTATAGAAAATAGAACTTGAATCCTGAAAGTCCACAGTTTTGCATCCGATTGACATTTAAAAAATGCATATTTTCTTGTGGGTAATTTGTATGTATTTATTGTAAATGGGATTTTCGGCATTATGGAAAATCCGCTTTTAGATATAGTACTGATAATGATAAATTAATCGTATTGATCGAATGAATACGTAATATATAATTCGTTGGTAATTATAATTGCAAATGTAATAATTGTTAAACAATATTTATTGTTATTACGTCACAATTTATTGTATTAAGTGTTTTTAAAGGATGTTTAAAGTTTCCAAAGTGATCGTGATGTAGAATAAAAATTCTTGGAAAATTCGGGACGAACTGTCACTGGGTATAATTTCATCATAGTTATATGATTTCTGTGACGGATTTGGTTTTAATTTCAAAAGATTCATAGCAATTTTATTAAATTTGTACTACACAATTGTATTTAAGTAAGGTAATCGAGTTTTTGTTATGTAGAAAAATTGGTTTGAAGAAATATGTGCATGTTTTCTATTCACAACGTTAAAAATTGTTAAAATTATGCACAAATGAAACAAAAATTATAATTATCTAATATAAAAATGATTTAAAGCTTAGTAAAGTGTATTTGATTACTTACTGTTTCTTTATCAGCTTTGCTATATCATTCAACAGGAAATGGTTTTAAGTCAGTTTATTCACGGAAAACTTTAAGTTGTACTCATTATTATCTATGGCTATTGTTTCGCTACGCGTACAATTAATTTCTTGGAACATTAGTCAGATGAAACCATTAACATAACAGTACAATTATAAATCTGATTTATAGAAGGAACTGTTGTTCATACACATACACTTTAAGAGAAGAGAAATCAAATAAACAATCGCAATTCTTTTAGAGTGAACATATTTTATAGAAACAGTACTATGTACACCATCACTCACCTCAACACTTATGTTAAGAAAGAACAGCTTTCAGATTACTCACTTTACAACGAAGTATTGCAGGTTAATCACAAATCTGATTGTCACCAAAGGAACAAAAAAAAAACAGTCGATATGAGCTGGTGCAAAAATTATTGTGACACCAAAAGCGGCTGAGAACAGAAAGAAGACGAAATTACATTTAAGAATAGGCCAAGTGAGAGTCAGAAATGTTGTTGACTAGAACGATTGCATCGCCAATTAGGAAAGATTGATAATCAAAACATATTTACAAAGTGCAGAGCATTATTACATTCATTCCTATTCCCTTAGCTACCCCCTACGCTGGAAAATATTTTTTTCAACACTCGTGCAAAATGTTTGGACACTGTAGTAAAGTTGGTCTCAACGAGAAAAATATAGACTCGATTTCAGGGAGCTACATATACCCTGTGGAACTTCCAATAATTTCGGATATTTCACAAAATTCAGACATAATTCGCAAATTATTAGAATTGCCGCAGAAGGCCCTACCAACCGAAGTATGATTACTCAGACTGCATGTAAAAAATTAAAGAATACTGCAGAAACATTGCTGTTTGTCTACGATGAAGTGTTTGACTTTAGCTAGACAAAAGTAAGTTGTATGCTTTTCTAAATGACAGACATAGTTACAATGCTGTATTAATTAATGTGGTTCTATAAAATAAATAATTTTGAAGGATTTTAAATTTTTTTACTCGAGGGAATAGTTGAAAACTAAGTAGTAAACGAAACATGCTCTACAGAAACAATGCTCATAAGTCAGGCTATACGTCAGTGTTGACATTGACTAAAATATTTCATTTGAATACATGGTGTCTACTGAATAGTCTATGAAAATAAAAGAGGTTCAAGCTAATAACATGGAAACCTAAATTCCAAAAAAATTCATACTTTATATCCACGCAGTAACGAGAAAATAATATTTTTCAATCTCAGTCCGGCCCTGTTGTTCGAGCGCAACGCATAAATGGATGGGCAACACATGCAGAACGTTGAGTCATTCACACACATTCGTTGTCTTATGTGTACATTATGGCAAGTTATACGAATACAATACATACATACATGGACATAATTTTAATCTACGGAGAAACAGGATAAAATTGTTTACTGGACCCGTATTACGTGCAGAAAATTCACATTCAAATGTAGTTCATGCACGATGGGGCCCCTCCACATGTTGCCCGACTTGTATGGGAACATTTAAACCAGGCATTTGCACATTGGATAGGCCGAGAAGGAACGATTCTGTGGCCAGTACGAAGTCCCGATTTGAATCTGTTGGACTTTTTCCTGTAAGGATACATGAAACACTTTGTTTATGATTGTCGACAAAAAATGTTGGCCGTAGAGGCTCTTCGAGACTGTGTTGTCACAGCGGCCAGCTCATAAGTTTTGCCATCGCACAAAAGCGTGCATCCAGAGCTCGTGGTAGTAATTGCGGACATTAATACTCTAAGTTTTTATCCTGTTTCTCATCAAACAGTCCTCTTCAAGACTACCACGAATTATTTGAAAAGAAAAAATCTATTAACTACGAACGCGATCTCATATGGTAAATTATTAATTACCAGATCATTAGGTAATAATATGTCGTTGTATTTTAATATTGAAAGTTTCTGTAATGAGAAAAACAAAAAACACCTGATTCCTACGAAAAAAAAAACAGGTAGAAATGAATAAAATCTGTAGTAAATGTGTGACCTTGTTATAAATAGAATATTTGTGAAAAGACCACATGTGCAATTCAAAGAGCAGCAAATCTGCTTTGTAAACAAATGCATTCTTGGAGTACAATAAGCATTTATTTACACATCAACTTGATGAAAAATATCTGTTTATGTCTATTAGAAATTTTTTGAGTCCCTTTTTTTCTTGTACACCCGTATCAGGCTCGGATTCTACAAAATTTATTTAACAAAATTTGGTGATTATTAAAGGAAAAATTATTTTATTATGTTTATTTATTTATTTATTTATTTCATTGTCCAACAGTACTGAGTACCACTTACAGGACAAAAAACAACAATATAATACAGTATGGTATATAGCTAATCCACCATATTACAATATACAATTCGACATTAAACTAACTTAGGTATATATGTACATTCGTACTTAATCAAACAAAATATTATATTCACAAATACTTAGCAGTAAAAATAATAATGGAAAATAAATCATAAAACGAGCGACAAAAACTTAAAAATTAGAAAAGCTTGAAAATTAGATACTGATTTGAAACTTGAAAATTATACACCGAAAATATCAATTATGTTCTTGATGGAGCAACTAAATATGTCACAAAAGTCACCATATCTACTATTATAAGAATGACACAAAATGCTATTGGATATTTAAAGAGTATATTTGTGTGAGCCTGAGGCAAATAAAACGTGCGAGTATTTCGTGCGTTATTGCGAGGTACATAGAAATTAGGTCTATTGAGAAGATTGGGCGAGTCAATTTGGTAATGTATTAACTTGTGGAGAAAACACAAGCTAGAAACAATACGTCGAGTTTCCAACGAAGGCATGGAGAAGGCTCGAAGCAAAATATCATATGGCACCCTCTGCACGGATAAATATTGAAACTCCTGTACCACAAGTGCTTTAAAAATCTTCTCTGCACGGTCTCCACAGCTTTCTTGTTGACATATTACATAGGGTTCCAGATAATTACTGCACACGCAAGCTCCGATCTAACCAGAGCAAAATACAGTACTTTTAAAGCCGATATATTAGTAAAGTGCTTTGTAGTACGTAAAATAAAACCGAGCATCCTATTGGTCGGAGAAACGACGTCATTAATATGGCAATTAAACGACAGTTTAGTATCAAAAGTAACAGATCCTTGATTTTGATGCATCGCCTGATAGAAGTGTGAGCAATTCTATAATCATATTGAAGAGGACGCTTTCTTCTTGTAAAACTCATCACATTACATTTGGAAACACTTAAAGTCAATCTATTACTACCACACCAGCGACAAATCCTTTCTAGATTATCCTGACGAGATCTGCAATCCTCATCTAAATTTATTGATGTAAATATTTTTACATCATCAGCAAACATTAAAATTTGACTGTTAATACAAGCTGGAAGGTTGTTAATAAAAAGCAGAAATAAAAGAGGACCAAGATTAGACCCCTGTGTGACGCCAGAATTAATATTACATTTGTCAGATGAGAAACCGTTGTAAAAAATAAAAAAATTGCGGTCTGTTAAGTAGGACTGTAGGAAGTGTAATAACGAACCATCAAATCCAAAAGAACGCAGCTTTGAAAGAAGTATTCCATGGTCTATACAATCAAAAGCCTTAGTCAGATCTGTATATACAACATCAACCTGGCCTTGAAGGTCCAGTGTTTCCGATATATACTGAGAAAAATGGGAAAGGTTACTAACAGTGAAACGTTTAGATACCGAGGAATAAATATATTTGTACAAAATCGCTTCAAAAACTTTGGCTACATTAGACAATAAAGAAATACATCAGCCGAATAGGACATATTCTAGCCAATTTCCACTTCAATGGAAAGGAAGCTATACGTAGTATTAAGTTGAATATACAGAGCAATGGCTTAGACAAAACGAAACGGCAATCTCTCAATAAGAAGCTCGGAATTTTATCAGGTCCGGTGGTTAACCTATTCTTCTGTGATTTTAGCGCGATGTAAACATCATTCTCAGTAAATAATGTGATATTCACAGAACGTGTATTTATGAAACTGGGTGCATTCGTCGATTGAAATCTGGACGAATCAAGAAAAACACTAGAAAAATGGGTAGCAAAGGCCTCCACAGTCGACGATGGTTCACTGTAAGACGCATCACCCAAATTCATAAAACCTGGAATTCGACTGTTGGAGGAACTCGAGCGAACAAAAGACCAAAAGTTGGCTGGATTCGTGTGTATATCATATTGAACCTTTGATAGATAATCTCGATATGCGGTTCGTATTTGATTCTTCACCAGGGCACGGCAAGATTTAAAGTTTTGCAGAACGGTCTCAGAATAAGACTTCTTGTAAATACGATGAAGCTTATCTTTAAGCTAATATCGGTAATAATTTCTTTGGAATACCACCTGGGAAAATAAGGTCTATTAATTTTACGAGTCTTGTATATATAAAATTGATCACAAGCTTTATTAACATTATTGCAAGAATTTAGCAGTCTCCAATCAACAAAATTGAATATATTTAGTATATGATCGTAATTTTTTTGGATTTACCTTTCTTGTGATATTAGTTTTATAGTTTATTTTGCCGACACTATTCATTTGACACCCTGTATACAATTTTGCGGTTAAAAATAAAAAATTAATGTCTTTCTTCTGTGACGATAAAAAAGGTTGACATTTTATCCCTCTTGACGGGTAACAAAACGTCACTTTCTATGAAATCACTTTTTCCTCTCGATGTTTTGTCTCAAACACAACCTCGAGCTAAAATCTAATACTTTTTTCCCTTGTATAATAAATAACTATTTTTATAGAGAAATCCATCACAACTGTTTCTTCATTCAACGTGATAAATATTTCTCATTGTGTTGCAAATACTATTTACACTAATTTTAAAATCAAAGTCAAACAACAGTGTGTACATTTAGAAAATATGGGGCATTAAAGAATCTGCATGTCAATCTAGGCATTGATGATTCATCAATTTCAATAGCAGAAATTTCGGTTGAAAGAAAATCCATATTTACGATACCGAAGATCGATTGAATCCCTGAGGTTCTCATTTCATTTTTCTAAAACGTTAGTGACAGGATATACCGGGATATTATTTACAACCTGTGGATTGTATTCTGGTCGACTCGAAATGGGCGGGACAACTCAACTGTAAGCGTGTGTGGAACGATTAATATTCGCGTTAAGAATTGATGTTTCGGGATAATTTGCTGGAAATAGATCGCATGTAACTTCTACTGAATTGCGACCGTAATACTGTTTTACCATAAATAGTTTTTTCTCTAGCGTATAATGCTTGATTTTAATAATAATTACTGACCGAAATGAAGATTTACTGGCCGTTATAAAACTAGAAAACTCTAATACCCAGCGACATCTTATTAAGAACAGAACGAAGTGAATCAAAAACCAGCTTCGCTTGAAATGAATTACGCATGTTCAGCGATTCGTCCCTTTCACCTCGCAGTAGTACGGAAAAAGAGCTTCGTTGAATCGAGTGAAACACAACATCAATGTGACAACAGCATTTTCTACTAGCTTGCCGTTAGACAGCGATAGCACACAACACACAATTTATTGTCCCAGAATAGCATGCGTATTAAATGACTTTGTTAACTGATAGAAATCATATTGTTATCCTTCTTTTATATATACCTATATAAAGAGGATCGTCCCATTGAAACTTAGCAAATGTTGGTGTCTATGCGGTTATGTAACACATTCGTTTCAATTTACGACGAGAATCATAAAGTACATATCTCCATCCCCGCCACCGTCCCTGATGTTTTGAAGTTTTAATATATTGTGATAGTATCACATTGCCACAAGCTCAGACACCAAACTCACATTCAAAATCTCAAATAAAAGGATACAATACCAGTTATGATGACATTCACCGTTCGCAAAGGCGAATTATAAATAAATCGTTGCACCAAAATTTTTAAATTTTCTTTTTAAAATAAGAATAAAAAAACTTGCCTTGGCATAGTTTTACGCCTGTAACTAAAGTTCCTGTTAGTAAATGCCAGAGATAAGGAAAATCACTCGACAAATGTCAAAATGTCGATTTCAAACTCTGATTACGATCTAAAAATAAAATAATCAATAACATAATTCAGCAGAAAGAGTCACTATTGTAATATTCTAATTCATGAAATACATTTTTATAAAAAGATTGTTAAAAGAAATAAGGGTTCATAAAATTTCACTTTGACGTAAGCCATAAAACTCACAAAACGTAATTTCTTGAAAAAACACCAAATGACAGATGTATTAGGTATGAAAAGAAAGGTAATAACATCAGCAAGAACGTTCCAACATCAATTTCCAACGAAAAGGCCAATTTTCACAAGAATTTCTCATTGCATCTTCCAACATCCGAAGCAAGACGAAGCATTTCCAATTGACAAAAATTCTCCAGTAGATATTTTGGAATATGGACAACACGAATATCACCATCATTTGAAGATCCAAAAAGAGAATAAAAAGTTAATTTTAAGAATTTGAAGTTGCAAAACGTTTCACATTTGTTTATTTTCACGACGCCACTCATCAGCCAATTAGAGCACCGGATTTGCGAAAAAACTTGAAGAATGCATTAACAAATTCGCATGATTCTCGTATTAGCCTTCAAAGGAGACACCACGTACGAATTTGCTCCTAAAATACATAAAAATGAGTAAACAAGCGAATACCAGTGACAGTTGAGGTTAAGATAACCTGAACAGAAGTGACAGATAAACATCACAGTGAATTACCATCGAGAAAGCCACAAAACAAGCCCAATTATTCCTTAATTGCGAGAAAAAAAAACCATCCAAGGGAGAGAACAACTGGGTGACCGATCTAGAACACACCTGACATTCCGCAGTTTACCTGTCGGACCGTACTTACCGGAGAGACGAGAACGACGCCATCTAGATATATCGAGGGGAATCGTCGGAGAATTTCAGCAAAATTTAAAATAAATTAAAAGAAAAACAAAGCTTAGTTATTAAGGAAAATTTTTACTTGTGAGCTGAATTAAATTATTGAGATTGTCCGGCTATAATACTTTTCTTTCGCATTTATATTAAATCTAATTTGAAAAAAAAAAAACAACTCATTTATAGTCCGGCAGAGCGCGCCATTCAGTTATTTGTTAAATCAACCTCAGTTCATAATAATACGAACCATTATTTCTTATACAGAAAAAGTTTATGTAATCCACGTTAAATATAGTTTCTTTTTTGAATTGAATGAATTTAACTATTATTGATACAAAGGCATTCATTTTTATTTACCTATTTTCATGTGTGTAGAAATTTAAATAAAGTATAAGTTGTTATCTACGACACGGATTCTTATTGAGTGAATGCGAGAACTTCGAGACGTAAGCGAACCTTCCCCTCTGAGAGATATTCGAAACACCAACCTGAACATCAAACCAGAGTCTCATGCTAAATAAAGAACTTAATTGTAAAGTAAGTAACCATTGTATAAAAATTAGCACCGCAACGAGGAGCTATTATAATATGTATAACATTTTGCACTTTTTTTACAAAATCAATTTATATGCTACATAAAAGCAGAAGAAAGTGCTGCTTGGTTAAAAAGTACACAATTTTTACATTAAATTAAAAGTAAAAAGGTTGTTACCGTAACCAAAACAACACCGAATAGCAATGATAGTTGATAGTTACGTTGTGACAAAATCGTAAGTAAACCAGAATTTCTGAAAATATGTGAGACGAAATTAATTAAATAAGTTTAGAAACGAATCCATGTTTTAATGGTGATAAAATCTATATATTATTCGCAAAATACACAAAGGATGGTGCAAGATTATAACTTTCTCGTTTCTTCTTGCCACACATAATCCATTATGTTTGTTTTTTTCTTTCGATGTACCAACATTAAATTTTTATCCGCAATTACTTAATTTTCCTGTGGATATGTGCAACGATATTATGCTACTTACTTACGGATCCCCAATCCGGATGCGCTACGTTATTGAACCATCCATCGTACCTCTGCTTTTCGATTTTGCTGTAGAGTGTATCTGTAACAACATAAGAGCATAATTAGACGAGATATAATTACGAAACAGAGAAGAATTACAGCAACTTGCTTGAAGAAACAACATAAAAAGAATTTTTCGTTAATTAAGAAGTTGAGTATCAGAAAACGTTTAAATGCAGGCACGGGTATGCAATTTCTACCTCTTAGAATGTACTGTTGTATATATCTATTATGAATCTTAAATGTCAGTAGGTTAATGTACTCTTTATTAATATTAACGCGCCATTGCAATTTGCGTTCTCTTTTAACTTAATAATCGTAAAAAGTAAGAGGAAGGTGCATAGAAGATTTGTGAAAAATATAATTCCGCAATTAAATTTATCTTCCTTTCATCCTTCGTCATATACAGTGCTTTCGAATAGTAACGAATGAATTCATTATTTCTGAAATTGAGAGTTTTTCGAAAAAATCCTCTCATACATCAATTTTGTTTTAAACAAAGACACTTTTCGACATACGACCCATATTTGTGACGTAATCGTCATTCGAGATATGTCGTCATTGATATTTTTTTAAATCGCAACACCCAATTTCGACCATGCCAATTGAAAGAGCGTGTCAGTCTACGTACACATCGTCAAAAATTATGCTTCTGTAACAGTTGGTTTAGTGACCGAGAATGTTTTTTATTACTGTCAGATACATACATATGTATAAACTTAAAATCGTACTTTTTTCTGTTTTTTTTTTTTGTATTTCTTATCGATTCCTTATCTTTCGTTTGGCAAAAGCAGTATGTTTGAACTGTTTATTGAGGAGTGATTTTGTCATTTTATTTAAAAGGGGGAATTAACTGAACGAGAACGAATTGAAATTCTTTGCATGCTCGGATTTGGAGACAGGATGCGCACCCAACAAGAAGTAGTTGAATTGTTCAATGAAGCTCATCCTGGTCGGGGTCCCATTAGCTAAAGGATGGTAAGCAATATTGAGTTTAAATTAAATTATTATTAAATCATCACTCAACACTTAACCAAGTGGTTTCTGATTTCAATATGGCAGCATCAACAGTTCACAAAATTGTGAAAAAAGCAAACTCAACATCCTCAGAAAGTGACTGTATGGTGCAGTATAGTCCAAGGAAGAATTCTGGGTCCTTATTTTTTTGACGTGAACCCAACTGGTGGAGGATATTTGGAGTTTCTTCGAGCCGTCTTTATTCCGGAACTAATAAATTTATATCCAAATGAGGAACGCGATCTTCCGGGAATGGCATTTTCTTTCAACGTGGTGGTGCACCTCCCATTACGCAGCACCTGTCCGTGCATTTAGATGAAGTGTTCCCAAATCGTCGGATAGTGAAAAGAGGGCCGATTGAGTGGCCAGCTCCCTAGATTTTACACCCTTAGATTCTTCTTCTTGGGGTACTTAAAAAGCAAAGTATACGTTAGTAGACCGGCGAATTTAGAAGAATTAAAAGAAAGAATTCGTCAGGAGATACATCGTACACGTCTTGGTTACTATCAGGTGGCCAACGGTGTACAATTTCAACATTTACTTTACTACTTACTTTAGAAAAATACCTAAATAATAATAAATAAAATAAATAATCTCTTTTTCATTTTTTTATAAAACCTACATACGCTAATGTAATCATATTTTGAAGGATGTGTACAAAGAATGACAAGCTCTTTCAATTGGCATGATCAAAATTGGGTGTTGCCATTAAAAAAAATTATCAATGATGTCATATCTCGAATGAAGATTACGTCACAAATATGGGTCGTATGTCGAAGAGTGCCCTTGCTTAAAACAAAATCGATATGTCAGAGGATATTTTCGAAAAACTCTCAATTTCAGAAATAATAAATTTATTCAATACTATTCGAAAACACTAGACATACATACATATATGCATATGTAAGTACATATTAAAAACCTAATATACCTATACACTCTGAATTGACGAGTATTGAAGACGAATTAGTTGTGTGAAATACGCTGGAGTGTATTATTTACAATGGATGACGTCATCGAATATTTGTTTAAACTGCAATCCCAATTTCTTTGAGCAAAAATCGATAATATTTTGTTTTCTGAATATACTGGAACCTCATATGTGGTGTCTGTGTCTTACTATATATTTAAAAATTAGGAAAAGAAATTCTCTAGAATTAAAACATTAAGATTTGCAAAATATTTATCTACTTAGTATGGTGTACTTACATACAGGATGTTCCATTTAAAAAAAATCGAAAATGAAAATCATCTTAAATAATCATTAAATTCGGAACACCCTGTAAGAGATTTATTAACTGTTTAGATGTTAAACAGTCTCTTCTATCTTTCGGCGCATTCAGCAGAACAACAATTCAGTTCATTCACGGCTTAGATATGTGATTTTAAAAGATCGTTTAAAAAAGCAAAAAAGATCACAAAAAACAAAATAATTAAAAAACGGTTAATTTTTGACATAAGGAACCTTAATACAAAAATATTATAACACCTCATAAGGAATCTAAAAAAGCAATAAAAAATGTGACATTCGATTTGAAATATCAAAGTTGGTTATGATTTCCGGTACAATCGGAAGTGGTCCATGAGTGTAAACATTTTATTTTAACCCACTAAGTAGCAACATTACGCGCCAGACATTTTCAGAACTGTCGTAAGATGTTAACACAGAAACCTTCTAACGAACGGGTTACGTGGAAGACCCTGTATAGTAAGTATTTAATTTTGAATACGTTGAGAGTACCACAGATACTAGACCTCTCAAATTCGGTATGGTGTGTGTAAATCCAATTAGGGTTTAATTTATTTTATAGTTATTATTAGTAAGCGATATTACAAACGTCATCATTATGACTATGCCTCTTGGCATTGTACATAAAACTCGATATTAATTTAATTTTCTTTATACATAATTGTATCATTAACACAGTCATATTCTCTTGTATTGAAAAGCGATTATAAATAAAAAGCTATTATTAAATGCTATGGTTAGAAATATTGCTTTTATTGTGTGGTATATTCTGTGAAATCTAATTATCAATGAGCTAACTAGTTGCTGATTTACTTAACTTGTTATTGATACAACGACAATGGCACGACGATATCCTGTAATTTACTTGACTCAAATGTATCTTGCAAATATGAGTTTAATAAATCATTAACAGTTTGAACTATTCATGGGATCTACAGATATAGTAATATTAGATTATAGCATAACATTTAATGAATATTGCAGGAAATATTGAATCAAAAGCGTAATACTTATGCCCTTCAGCAGTTCAATCTATGGTGGAAAAAGTGATGAGAACTTTTCCACCATCGACTATATTCGTAGTTCTAAGTCACTATCCAAACCCCTATGGACAAAGAAGTAAAATACCTGGGCCAAGTTTCGATTAAAACTTCCCAGGCGCACACACACGTCCAAAAGACTATAAATAAAGCACCAATGGATATTGGCAGGTGCAGGAAAATGTGTGGGGGGATTGTACCGAAAAATGACCCTGTTATAAACAAGTCTGATTACGCCCACAATAACCTGTGGATCAATCCTGTAGTAGCCAAAGACCCAACAGGCTGGAGTAGTAAATCGTGTACAAAGCCTGACACTACAGCAGCCATCATAACTACTCCAACATCGGTCAAGGAAGTCTTACTGAGTTTGACACAACTACACTTACACATACAAAAGCGAAGCAAGGTCCGCTACATACAAACTGAATGAAACACCCATTTCAGAAATGCATGGGGAAATATACCAGAAGTTGGTTAAAGAACTAGAAGCCGGAGAGGTAACATGCTTACCTACAGACGCTATTGTTCCAAAATACAACTTCCATAAAAAATGCAAAACGGTTTTACCAGGATGAGAACAAAGGAAAGACCAAGACGTCAATGCCAAGCTGCACTGCTATACAGATGGCTCAAAGTCGAAACAGGGTACAGGAGCCGGAATTTTCGAGTTTCTACCAAGAACTGAAATCAGTCTAAGCTTGTCGAAAAGAAGTTTTTCAGGCTACACTACAGCGCCATTTTCATTGACAACCAAGGTGTGATAAAAGCGCTTGACGCTACCAAGATCACGTCACGGCTTATATGGAACTGCGCCTGCGCACTAAACGAGCGAGGAGACTACACTACCTTGGACACCAGGACACGAGGATATTAAAGGTAATGAAAAGGAGGATGCACTGATTAAGGAGAGAGCGTCCAAGTCATTCATGGGACTTATGCCATCGTGTGGAACTACTAAAAGAAAAATAGCCGAAACCATTGTGAAATGGTCAGCGTATAAAGCTCTAGAATGGTCGAGAAACTCCTCATCCAAAAATACATGCCCAAATTTACAGAGGACCTACTGAACAAAGGCTGGAGAACTGTCAAGTTAATCGTAAGGTTACTAACACTATAGACTAAATAAACATATGAGCAACCTCGGTCTGACGGAAAATGCTATCTGCAGATTTTGCCAGACGGAAGAAGAGACCTCGCCGCACATTCTATGTGAATGCGAGGGACTAACCAAACTGAGGTGAGAATTTGTCGGCCAACCGTACCCCATACTTCGACTATTTAACGTTGAATTTTACAAAGATTACAATTGATGGGTCACCAAAATAGAAATTCTGGACGCAAATCAACGTTGAAAGAAACGTCTGCATGACACGCAATTGTACCAATGTTATTACACACTTTGAACCATGAACAGATTTTTAACTTGGCAAATGGTAGGGTAAGCTTACAGACACTGTTCAGTGTTTACAATTGGCAGTTATTATCCTAATACAGGGCTGTCCAACGGCAAGTGCCCCAAAGGCCGCTTTTAAAAAATATGCTGTTTGGACGGGCATTATAAAGTTTTAATAGGTATGGTATACAAAGAAAAAGCGCGTTTAAATGTATTCAAAAAATTTCATGTTACAAAAAAATTAATGAGAAGTTTGAGGATGTTGGTTTTCACTAACTAATGCATCAATATTAACGTTAATATTTGTTGTTGATAAACGAAGCAACTGAGTAAGTGACTTATCAGTGAGGGAACATCTATATTTTGACTTTATAAATTTCATGTTGGAAAAGCTGCTTTCGCAGAGATACGTGCTCCCAGAATTTGGCCTAGTGTAAGTCCTAAGTTTCGTAAATTGGAGTATCGTTCTTCTTGCAGCAACTTGAAAAAGGCCAATTCAATTTCAGTTCTTCCTTGCTAAAAAGGATCTGATTGCAAATCACACAATTCCAGTTGAAGTCTGCTCTGCTTACATTCTCCACTGAAATTGTAAGGGGCTGAATAAAAACTGAAATCTCTTTCAATTTTTTTTATATGTGAGGTAATTTTGAAACTTCCTCCAAATCCTTCATGTCTTCAATATGCTTTTTGCAACTTGGAAAAAATAAAAAACCATTCTTTTTCTAATGAAGATTTGAAAAGCTTAATTTTACTCTTAAATCCATTTAAGTGTCCAAATAAGTTGCCAATATTCTGCTGTTTTCCTTGTAGCTTCAAATTCAGTTTGTTAAGAAGAGGTGTCAGGTCTGTTAAAAATGCAAGGTCTGCTAAAAATTGTGCATCTACCATTTGATTTTCCAGTTCCGTACTGTTAGACTTAACTTCTTCTTTAAGAAAAATAGGTATCTCCTTGCGTAAAGCGAAGAATCTTTGCAAACAGTTTCCGGCTCTTAACCAACAAATATCGGTGTGAAGTAAGCCCCCATATCTCTCCTTCGGCTAAAAAATCACGAAACTTTCTGTGAGTCAAAGCACGATTGCCCCCTTAAATCATATTGGTTATTGTAACAACCACTTTCATGACATTCATTTGACGCAAGGATTTTCCACACAGGGCCTCTTGGGGAACAATACAGTGTATCACAGGACAGTTAATGTTGCTTTAAGAGTCCTGCAATCCAATTTCAGTTCCTACTATAGCTCTGGCTCCATCAGGGACAATACAGGAACATTTATCGAATCTGCCGTAGTCTAAAATCACCCTATTTACAGCTTTAAAATATCCGTACCCTTGGTTGTACCAGGGAGAGGAATAAGATCAAGCATCTCTTCAGCTACACTGAAGTTGTTTTGAATAGCTTGGATAAAAATTGCAAGTTGGCTAATGTCGGACAGATCGGTGCTTTCATCCAAGCATAGCCAAAAATATTTATATTTTTCAACTGTGTCAGGCAGTTTTTTGGATACATATTGATTAATATGATCCACCGGTCTTGCAATTGTTTGATGCAGAATTGCAGAATTTTTAATAAGCACTCCATCACTAAAAGGTTTCTTCGCTTTGACAATTTCCAGCGCTACTTCATAAGAAGCGGCAATACTGTACTTGGTATCAGTGTCAGATTTTTTAAAAAACGTTGTTCGTTGTTTTAGATTTTTCTTATAATCCGTAATGATAGCCTTTCTTGACTCCCCTGTATATTGCTGAAACGGTTTCTCGTGTAACGTAGTGTAATGTCGTTTCATATTATATTCTTTGGGAACTGATAGTACTTGCATACAAATAATGCACTGAAGTTTATTATTGTTATTCGTGATTAAGTAGTCTGATTCCCAATGGTCATTATAAACTCAATGTTCGTTCGTTAGAATCGTTTTAGAATTGGTGCGTACCGCATACTAGAACAATTATTAACAAACTCTGCCCTCTTCCTCTGAGAGAGTTGAAGTACTGCTATCAATATGGCCTTGTTTAAATCGAATGAAACAAAGAGATGCTCCACCTCACTCAAGCCATAAAATTACAACTGATAAAAAACTGCCGCCAAGGAAGGGTGTTACTCACTGTGGCTTGGTCATTCATGACTTACTCAAACAACTGTGTCAGAATGGTGGTTTAAACGTCCAAATCTATGCAGATGACTTACAATTAGTTGGTATTGGTTGAAATAAGCATGAGAAGTTTAACACTGAAGCTGAACATATGGAGACAACGAGTAGAGTCGATCAACACACACGTCTGCCACCATTTACGATACTCGATTCTAACGCCAAAGAAAATGAGTATATACCATGGTACTTAAATCAATATTATTCACTAAAAATTTTAAATATGAATGCTGCTTCTAAGGACTTGTAGAGTATTAGAAAACTGCTAAGCAAAGCCATAATAGATCTACACAAGTAATACTGCCCTGCGACTAAATAGATTTAAAATAATAATTCCAACAAACAGAAAAAATGAAACATAAATAAACTATAATTAAAACTGCAATAAATCACATAAACTATATTGAGTTGTTGCGCTTTCAATTGTGACACCTGTAGATAAATATTTATACATATGTATGTATGTATATCATCTGCATCTACTTCAGAAATTCCAGATTATGCTGTAATGTCCGTCGGATTAAAGTTTCTCCTATTACACGCTGATGTATTTGCGTTTTTACGAGTAAATAACAATGAAATATCAAAATTAATTGAATAACATTTCAGAAATCATTTTACGGTCATAAAAAATATCTCCGAAAATTTGGTCGGATAACCTATGTACATATGTATACATATCTATGTTTAGATGCAAGTGATTACTGTAATACCTTTGCACATACATACATATACCAACTGGAACACCTACGTCGTTCATTTTCAATATGTTTACAAGAATAACCTACTTTTTACATACTATAACAGGCTGTAGATTGCTCACTTTCTCTATTAAACGGCTATAATGCGCCAAAAGTATTACATGTCGCAAGGTCGCGGAGTAAAAAAAAATAAGTTTATCTGTTAGGATTGAAAAACGGTAAAGTAGTCGTTGGAACATGACAAATCATTTAGAATCAACTGCGACCTAGTATCATTTTTATTTCGTTTCTAAACGGAATGCATTGTAAAAATCATCCAATCCATTAATATATGTATAACTCATATACATACATACGTACATATATGAGTTATACGTAATTTATATTGATTCTAATCGAATGAGTCAGCCGCTTGATTAATTACAACTAATTATAGTCCTACAATTAATATCTTGAAATTGGGATGTAGAAAGCCAAATGTATCGTGATTGTAGAGCATAGAAATCCTACAAGTAATTATATTGATTGCTTTCCAATAACTAATAAGTATCTTAAATTCAAACATATTTCACCATGTAATCGTGGTCTTCACGGTTTTTGCATAATTTGCACGGTTGTCACGCTGAATTAATTAAAAAAACTTTCTCAATAGTCTGATTGATTTAGTTCTCCGACAGAAAACGATTTTTTAATTTACTACTCGGTACTGTATTTAGTCGTGATAGTTCCATATTATGTATGAACATATCTATTGTATGTTCATAAATATGTATATAAATATTTGCGTTCATATTTAGATTTCATTTAATTGTTTTAATTATGGAAATTATAGTCGCATTTAAAAGTCTTCATTTGCAAGACTGATTTTTTGAGTATACTGAAGTTCTACGGACGTAAAACTAAGATAGGTACTTTAATTAAATCGTTTCCAATAGGGTTGCCAGGATTTTTACCATTTCCACGTCCAATGACTGGAACCTAACAACAACCCTATGAAATATAAAATCTAGTTTCAAGACTACATCACCTTTTGACATATTCTCGTATAAGAACTTGTTATCTTCAGCAGTTTTAGATTGTGTCTTTTCATCAGAAGGTGATTTAAGTGACTGCTGTAAGTCCTGCGATTGCCGGACTAAGCACGAAAAAGTAAAGCCTGGTCATAAAATATAGCGATCTGGCAATACAGTAATTGTTCTCCCTCACTAGTCATGCTTGTTAGTTCACTTCAAAATTGTGTTCACCACATCTCGATCTAATAACATTCGAAAAACGAGTGCCTGCGCTTTTCTTGAAAGAATTACTAAGGGAATCGATTTTTTCAGTCATGTGGTCTCAAAGGATAAAACCTGGACGTTTAAATACGACCCTGATACGATAAAACCAAGACTGGTACACTGAGAATTCTCTCCGATAAACAAGAAGCAATGAGAAAATCAATGATCAGATTAATATTCATTTGCTTCTATGATATTAGGTGTTGACGAAGCATTTGTACCGCCAAACTAAAGAGTCAACCAAAATGTTTACAAGACAATTCAAAAAACTCAGAAGAAGACTGATTCGTGTGAGACTAGATATTGCAGACACATGTCATACGGCCACCTTACGCAATTTTTGACATCAAACAGCATGCCTATGGTTCCTCAGTCCCACTACTCATTGGATCTCATTTATTGCGCCTATTTGCTTGTCCTCAAACTAAACACTGACCAACAAGGATGTCATTGTGGGCTTACGGAGGGGATCCACACGCATGTGTTCGATCCTCACCATTGCGATCTCGATTATTATTGAAGATAGACGATAGGTTGCAAAATTTTATGGTTATTATGATCGCGAAAAGAAAGTAAACTTAGAACAAACGACGTTCGAGTTATTTGAAGAAAACTGAAAAATCTCATTTTCTTATTTTGCTTGTAGCACTATTATTTGGTGTTGCAGAGAAAAATTAAAGACACATTCTCAATGCCACATTTGCTCCTCTATCTAATGGTGTCTTACTAACGCAACGATAAATAACAGTTCGTAATTCCGTGGCTACCTACTTTATTTAATCCCAAATTAGATTCTTCGTCAATTAACACACAATATCAAATTTTGTTTTCAACATATGACACATGGTTGAAATCAGAAAAAGAACATCTTTCTAACCGTGCCGAAATCCAATATGGCGCCCATAAGAAATCACAAAGTTGATGATGATCCAAAGAAAACGAAACGTCGTCTCAAAATTTTAAGTACACCATTAGCAATTTTTAGCAACTAGCCAAATTTAAAGCTACCGTTTATCTTCAATAATAAGCAAGGTCGCAATGGTGAGGATCAAAAATGAATCAGCCTGTATAACAACCATTCACGAACAAGATAGGATTTATGTTTCGAGACGTTATCTTGTTAAAAGTAATAATGACCGCAAACATTCAACACAGCTGCACTTTGGTTTAAAGTAAACACATTTGTTGATAATTTGATCATAAAAACCAATTTGCCACCTCCCGATGCCGTCATACAGCCTCATACAAAGACGTTTTCGCCACGATGCTTTACAGTACCTTTCAGATATTCCTCTTTCAATACAGTGTCTTATTTACGCCATACTATTTCGATTTTATCTGAAGTCCATAGATTAAATATACTCTCATCTGAAAAGATTACACGGTGCCAAAATTATTATGTAAAAATTTCCTGGCAAATGGAAATTTTGTCTTCCTATTGATACTGTTTAGAAAAAGTTTTTTTTTTCCTTTGCCCCAATTTGCTGATTTCTTGGGTACAATTTTATAACAATGTTCCGTTCTTTTATGTTCATTTCTCCTTTTTCTGAACTGATACTGGCCGACATTAATCAAAACCATATGCCGTGCAGATATATACTAAGGCTAATTCAACAATAACGCTGCAGTTATACGGTCGTAACTGTTCCATTTCATTCAGGGAATTTCCTCTACATAACTTTTTTATTTTTTGTTAAATGATACTTATTTTAACATTAAATTATATATTATCTTATAGTCTATTAAATTTGCTAGCTTTTATTGTATTATAAACTTATAAAACAATACTAACAATAAGCGAAAAGATATTTAGCTAAAACACTCCACGATCACCATGGTATAAAACGATGATTTTTTGAAATGAGAATGTTTTGATGAAGATGTGATTTTAGTACTCATTTGCTACATATTTTACATTATAAAAAGCGACATATTAATGATAGTTCAGTAAGCAAACACAGAGATAACACAATGTATATTAGCACATGTAATTAATAACATAGTGCGTATAAAATCTCATAGTAGTTTGGTGTTACTAAAGTAAAGATATTAAGTTGTTAATGTCTACATATGTTATTGTATTTTTAATTGAAGTGTATGTATGTGCAGATATGTGCACACTGTCACGTATGTAGTATGTATGTACCTTATATATAATTATATAAATAACTTCACCCCATCTGGAGTGTAATATGTATATGGAAAATAAAGGACACATTACATATGTAAGTAAAAATCAAGCACACTAATTCTAGTATTAATTATAAAGATTGGCAATTATTTACAGATCTTGTAGATAGTTCTGTAAATTATATTTATATATGTATATAATTTTTTATATATATAATTTATCAAAAATAATTTATCGGTTATACATCGCCAAGAGAATGGCTCCATATTTTATTGATACAACAACCAACAAACCACACACACACGACATAGTTTACGTAACAAAAACAACGATTGAAATTCAATTAGAAAGCACAAGCTTCTAGACTAATACATTATCGTATCACGTGCAACAGCAAAATCGCTGTTTCAAAAAATGAATACCTATCTCCCATTTTATTGTTTCGTTAACAGTGTGTTTTTTAGGTAAAATGCTAAGTAACAAAAGATTTAAAATCGTTATTTTCATTCACATTCGCGCTTTTACTTTTCATTTATCAACTAGAGAAAGCCATATTCCCTGACGAAACTGACGATGAAAGTCTGTTTTGCGCAAATTTATGCACACATTCTTAGAATAAAAATGACAATAAAACTTGCAATCCTGTCTAACATGTGATGACAAAAATAATGAGGTTAAGGTTATACAAAAAAAATCACGTTTTACGTATTAAAAAAGGAGCTATACTTCTTTGTTTTACTTTTTATATAATAAAACTGATTACTACATTTTTGCAAGTGAATCACTATGTTTCAATGGCATAAAGTGTTTTAGGCTACATTTAGCTTGGATCAGACATATGTAATTTGGGTATGATGAAACCGTATCACGTATACTATGTAGGAAGAATACGTAATGAAGATAAACCACCATAAGAAAAATCTGTTTATCATATGACAATTTAAAACAATTTAATATATAATTTAGAATTTTTCAGTGCACAGCTAGTAGCATCTTTATGCTATCCGCCCACTTGCTTGCATTTAAGGCAATATGACCATCAGACACCCATGAATTTCTATTAGTTTTATTTAGTATGCATGCACAAGGATCCTACTTTTGAAAAATATTAATATGGACCAATAAGGTTAAAGACCCTTAAAACGGTGTTTTAAGTTCGCTACTGACAAGGGGAACACTAGGTTTGTCCGAGACGGATCTTGATGAGTCTCAATTATGTTATAAAGGGACCTTCCTTGAATGGCCAGGTACGAGCTTTTATCCTAACGCGTCCTAGTTTCTCAGAAAAATCAACGTTGTTGTGCACGTTCTTTTTATACCGTTTATGTTGGTCTGCGTATAAGCAGGCGTGCATAGCGTTCTAGACTGGATCTACGCCCTGCTACCCTGGTGCTGGTCTTCGATTCCTGTTGATGATTTTTCGCCATTTTATTGTGCGCAATATGAACAATTATATTTAATGCAAATTATTCATAAATGATATTTTTTGCTCTTGTCTTCGTGCCAATGGTTAAATACGCGTGGCTTGAGTCAAAATTATTAGTAGAGGAAGGAACACTTTTTTGAATGTTAAACGAAATGTGCTTCCCCGTGTTACCGCCTGCAAAGCTGTCGTTGTAAAATGGGTCTGGTGCCCCTCGACTTTATCGTGTTTTGACGTAGCGAGCATGAAAATTGGTATGGAATGATTCACATACACATCATACCGCAGATTTACTTCATATGTATTTATTAATAAAATTACCACGGCAAAAAATATCATTTATGAATCATTTGCATGAAATTCAATTCTTAATATTGTGGACAACAAAATTGAAAAAAAATCCATCGTCAGGATTAGAACGCGAGCCACCAGGGTGGTACGCGTAGATCCAGTCCACAGCGCTACGCACGCTTGCATATATATATAAAAAGGACGCGCACAACAACGTTGATTTTTCTCAGAAACTAGGGCGCGTTAGGAGAAAAGCTCGTACCTGGGTACTCAGGGGAAGATCCATCTATAACACATTTGAGACCCATCAAGATGTTTGTTGATCAACCATGGTGTTCCCGTTATGAGGCGTAGAAAATCCAAAAAAGATCTAGACTAAATTACTCCCAGAAGTTTTAACAATTTCAGTTAGACTTAGAAGCCATTCATCATTCTTCACAGGAAGTACCACAAGTAGTTGGTTGTTAGTACCAATAGATTAGATTACTAGTAGATTGATCAGGATTTTAATACCTCTCATCACCACCGATCAATGAGATCTATTGTGAGTACCGTTAATCTTTAGCCCAATTGATCTCAACACCTTTGAATAAGTTTAGGATCCTCCAATTTCACATTTTTGGAATCACTAATCGAGAAGCAGGTTTAAGTGTCTTGAACAAATGAAGACTTTTTAAAAATGGGCGCTGAAAATAGAGTCTGTACTACAACTTATATATGTGTAATTTTGCTTTTTAGATTATTTATTTTATTATATTATCTTTTATGCCATTAGATTTACTTGAAACCCTCAAAAATTAGATAACTTAATTTTTCTATTACGCTATTGCATGATTTGTATACCCGGCAACATTCTTCCTTCGTTTCTGGTTAAAAAATCTAAATGGTGAAAAGTTGCACGTCTTCAAAAAGTTCTTGAAATTTGGTTTTTTAATAAGATTTTGTATTCGTTATTCGTCGGTACAGACAGCTACCATTTTGAATTTAGACGACTTTTTATTCCCATTTTTTCAGAGTTTCTTTTTGATTTTAGATTCTGTTCTGGACATTTGTTCATTACCATCCTATAATGAAAAATACATTTGACAACGTTGTTGTGTGCACAATGTGTGTCATTTGTCATTCCCGTTTGTCAATATTGACAAGTACCTAGTATACCTACTATTACGGTAGTTTGCAACAGTATTGCCAAATGTACATAACGGTCACGTGATCCCAATAGACGGATAAAGCATGAGCATGGTACATTTTGTCATTTAGATTTGCCAGTCAAAATTGCAAATAAAGGGTTTTCCAATAAAAATGATATGATTTTGTAATGATGTGGTAACCATGGTAAGAAAGTTATGCCATACCTGTCACTAATTGTCATTTATGTTCACTAAACTAACAATTTAATATGGCTAAATACTCCCTCCAAGAACGTTTGGTTATTGTCCAAAAATTTTAGAAAAATCGTCGTTCTTATGTGAATACTTTTCGCGCACTAAATAATCACCCTTCGTTCATTCGTTGCGTCGTTAAGAAGTTTGAAAGTAATGTTACTCTTCCGATGTAAAAACACCAGTAAGACACCGAAGCGCCAGACCTGTTGCGATTAGTGCTGCTGTAAGTGCTAGTGTTGCAGAAGATCCAAATTTAGCAATGCCTCTTAAAAAGGCGAATTTTGCAAAAAGTTTTTAATTTGCACCCGTATAAGATTGTTTTGACCCAAGAATTTAAGCCGTTGAACCATCGTCGGTGCCGCGAATTTGCTGCTTGGACTTTAAAACGACTTGAAAGGGATCGCAATTTTGCGGAAAAATTATCTTTTCAAATGATTTTTGGTTAATTGGTTACGTAAATAAGCATAATTGCCGGTTTTGGTGTGAAAACAATCCACAACAGATTCACGAGAAACCTTGGCATCCCCTGAAGGTAGCTGTATTTTGTGGTTTATGGTACGCTGGTATCGTTGGACCAGGTTTTTTCAAAATGAGATTGGAGATTCAGTTACAGTGAATGGTGAACGATACCGACAGATGTTGACAAATTATGTATGGGCAAATTTGGATGTGCTAGATTTAGAAGATATGTAGATCCAGCAAAACGGCGCTACATGTGACACTGCTAATGACTCTATTGCCATACTGCAAGAAAAGTTTGGAGAAAGGATAATTTCATGGAATTCAACGTTAGCGTTAGGAGTGAATCATTTATTAGTTTTCAACTTTCAGTGAAATTAAGTTTCTCTATTTTCTTCACTAGAAATAATTATTCATCGACAAAACTGCAGCTATTATTTTTTTGTGAAAACAATCTCATCATCGGTGCATTTTTCATGTATCATAAAATTGGAATCGAAGAAATGATTTATTTATTGATATTTAAAACGACAAACTCCACAAAATACTTTAAATCGATTTTTGTCTAAAAACCAAAACCTAGTATTATTTGAAAGTAGATATAAATACAAACGTTTTTTATTAAGAAATGTGTGAAATTCGAATTTGCGATTACGAAAATACGAAAACATTTCTCAAAGTTTATATCAAAAATAAAATTCATCACAAAATTTACGCGTAAACTTTCTTTCTGTCGCCAGCTGGAGGTCAAAATGTACATACATATGTATATATTATACAGACATGTATCTTTTAGGGCACTAGGTCTTAAATTTATGTCGATTTATTCCAAATCACACTCGGTCGAAGATGTAGCAACTGGTTTTGAAGACTTAATCGAATTACAGGTTGTTGCTGTGTGCTCTGCTTATATATGGTTCGATTATTAATAGCCGTCACAGATCAGGAAACGTTTCTTACTGTTTATCGATAATTTAAAAGTCTTCGTTATTTATACACGTTCTTCCAAAATTTATAACCATAATGTTGGGTTTTTCCTCAAATACACTTTTTTTTTGTTTCGGTTTTAACATGTTAGCATCCGTTTGTGTTCGTCCTTATCTAGAATTACCTATGCTAAACAGATTAAATTATACTATCCAGCACTTATCCGTCTAGTATGGAGTGTACGGCCGCGGGTATATTTTCTAAAGTGACTCCATAAATGCTGAATGAGGTTGACGTCGGGGTCTTAGAGGTGGGCATTCCACGAGCGATATAGCTACAGTATGGAAGGAGCCAATAAACTGTTTAGCCATCCAAACAGTACAGAGTTTTCGAGGTTCTAATCTCCATTCGTAGAAGTCACACGTATACAGGGTACCAAATGAATAGTGTCGGAAAAATAAACAGTATAAAACTAATACCACAAGAAAGGTAAACCCAAAAAAATTACGATCATATATTAAAATAGTTTTTCCTTTAATAATTATTATTAATTTTGTTAAATAAATTTTGTTGAATCCGCACCCGACACGTGTGTATACAAGAAAAAAAGGGACGCTGGAAAAATTTCTAATACTTAGCAATAAACGGATCTTTTCTTATCAAGTTGAATGATATGTAAACAAATGTTTATTATATTCTAAGAATGCATTTGTTTACGAAGCAGCTTTGCTGCTCTATGAATTGCACATGTGGTCTTTTCACAAATATTCTATTTATAACAAGGTCACACATTTACTACAGATTTTATTCATTTCGACGTGTTTTTTTTTTCGTAGGAATTAGGTGCTTTTGTTTTTTTTCATTACAGACACTTTCAATATTAAAGTACAACGACATATTATTACCTAATGATCTGGTAATTAATAATTTACTATTTGAGATCGCGTTTGTAGTTAATAGTTTTTTTCTTTTCAAACAATTCGTCGTAGCCTAGAAGGGGACTGTTTCATGAGAAACAGGACAAAAACTTAGAGTAGTAGTGTCCGCAATTACTACCACGAGCACCGGATGCACACTTCTGTGCGACGGCAAAACATCATAAGCTAGGCCGCTGTGACAACACAGTCTTGAAGAGCCTCGACGTCTAAAATTTCTAGTCGATGATCATAAAGTTTTTCATGTATCCTCACAAGAAAAAGTCAAACAGATTCAAATTGGGACCTCGTGCTGGCCACAGAATCGTTCCTTCTCGGTCTATCCAATGTGCAAATGCCTGGTTTAAATGTTCCCATACAAGTCGGGCAACATGTGGATTCTGAACTTTGTGCTCTATTACTAATAGTTAATTTTTTTTTGGCTTCCTCTTTCTCCTGGGCTTCATCTAAACATCTTCGTGTGAAACAATATTATCTGACGAAGTTTTAGTAGCCAATTTTTAATGCGCTGTAGTAACTCTTCCTGATTAATCTTAGATTGATTTTCATGGCATACAATTTAAGTCTGGTGAGTTGAACACCACCAGACTACTATAGGATTCCGTTCTTAGGTCGGTAGTATTTTAACACATTTTAATTAAGCATACATAAATCAGTTTAATCAATATATAAAAAATGATCACAAAAAAGCTTGCATAAATAAATAATTTAATAATTTTATGTAATATATGACCGGGTTAACTAGATGCGCAATCATAGATCTTTCCTAAGAAATCTTAGCAAAATTAACACTAGGAAACCAGCTTAACCATTCATAAACGGCATTTTTTGCCGATCTTAATTGGATGAAACATAATCTTAACAAGACATAACGGAATAATTGTGAAAAGACAGATTTACTAAACTGGTTTTTATCGCATTTGATACCTGTCAAATACGTTTGCTGTTGCTTACTCCCGAGTATTTATAGTTTTTTTACATAGATTTGAAAGGAAGAATGACGTGAAAATACTTACTCGATAAAAATGTTATAGTATTGTATGTATCCACTTGTGCCCACATCAATCTTTATAAATATATCTTCAATAAATATAAAATGAATTACATTAATTACGTAAGAAGACCGCATCACTTATCTACCATCACATCATTGTAACGTACCTTAACATTTTAGAGACCGTTACGGCTATTATTTTTAGACCGTCAAAGCTGCCAGTACGAGAGTTTCGAAGCACTTTTTTAGGCAAGTTTAAACTAAAATAAAGGTAAAAACAGCGATATCCATAAAGATCCTGCAGAACGTGTTTTTATCAAATAAAGTAAGAGGAGCGTATACGTTTACGTAAAATAGCCGCAGTTTTACCGGTTTTTTTAAGCCACCTGGCCTGCAAATGCCAGACGGAGGGGTTATTTCTGAAATGCCGATTTATCAGTCTACGAACTGATTTCTGCAAAAAAGGCACGAATTTTCGATGGAACATCTAAAACGTGTTTAAATCCGAAATGTTGCAGCACACTAATTGGTTTCAATTTAAAAATTATATTATACTATATACGAGGTTTGACAACTAACAATAACTATCTGGAAAATTGATTTTAAGAGCTTTTATTTGAATTGGTCGCAAATTAGATATTACATCCTTCAATATACTACCCTCCAGACTGCACACCTTTTTCCATTCGTGATTTCCACGACTGGTAACAATTATAGGTATGGAAAGGTTGTTCATCAAGAGCGTCTATGACCCCTGTATGTACATGCTTGTCTCATAACCATTTCAGAAGTAAAATGAGTTCCCTTGAACACTTCCTTCGTTTCAGGATGGAGGAAAATATCATATGTTGCTAAATCTGTGGGATGGCTCTAGCACAAGAGTCGCTGTGGACGTTAAAAATTTGCAAGTAAAGATGCGCTGGTGAATTATCGAGATGCAGCAACCAATTCTTGTTGGCGCACATCTCAGGTCTTTTTCGTGCAATCTGTCCCCGCAATGTCTTCAAGACCTCTATACCCAGTATTTGAAAATGATGCGTTTAGAGTCGAAAAATGTGATAACAATGCCCATCACCTGCGATTTGGACATGCGAGGGTTTGTGGTTCTTAATTTCCCAGCAATCTGGGAACCAATTTGGAGCACACTTTCCTCATGCCTATATCGTCTCGTAAAATCAGCCGAATTGATTCATCACGATTGATACCAGAAACGTTATCTGTCTAAGCGAGCATCGACGATCATCCTTCAACACTTGCTCGACTTTTTGCAGAGAGGTAGCGGCGCGTAATATCTGCTGTCATATGTAACTACTGGACATAGAAATTTATAACAAGGCTGAGCTAAATATTCCGTTTTCAAGATTTTCTTGATGTACCTAATAATTTACAATATACACACTAAAAAATGACGCAGTTTTGTATAGTGGACGTAAAATAGGACAGGAATAAACATACTTCCCAATGTAAAACATCCATACTCTATATAAAATTAGACGGTTCCGTTACAATGTTAAAAAAGGAACACTTAAAATGCTGCGTGTGCTCTATTAATTGGAGCAGATACATTATCAAGACCTCATTTCCAACAGCGGGAGATCAAATAACCTTACACCGACCCAACATTCCAAAACTAAGACTACCACCTCATGGCGATTTTGTTCCGAACATATTGAGACAGCGAAGCACATTATGTACGCTCTAGGTCAGAGTCATAACGCCCACGAGTTTCTAAAGTTTGGTCAAAAAGATGTCATTTCTCTCTTGGGATGATACAGGGTTGCCCATTTAAGGTTGCGGTTTTCGAAATCATATTAAACATACAAAACATTAATTAAAAAAAAGGATTTATATGGGCAATTAAACACCAAGATCTGCGGTTTAATAAATAAGGTTTTCAAAATGAGAGCCTCGAGCACCGATAACATTTCGCAGCCTCTTCTCAAATTCTCCACAGACTGCCTGAAGTGTGGCGTGCGGTATCGCTTCTATTCGCTGCCGTATTGCCATTTCAAGGTTATCCAGGGTGTCTATACCATCGCGATAGACCGTATCTTTTAATGATCCCCACAGGTAGAAATCGCAAAGATTGACGTCTGGACTATATGGTGGCCATGTTATCTCTCCGCCTGTAAACTGTTGACCGTCAAGACCGAATGATTCTGTTACCGAAATGTTCTTCAAGAATGTAAAACACTTCTTCCGTGCGATGCGGACGAGCCCCGTCTTGCATAAACCATGCATTCTCCACCATATTTAATCCAGGAGCCACGGGAATAAAAGACTCATTAAGCATTTCACAATATTTTTGCGAAGTAACGGTTCCATTGACAATCACGGGACCGATAATTCCTGCCGACGAGATAGCACACCATACAGTCAACCGTCGAGGGTTAAGTGGACGAACAATCGCTAGATGCGGATTATCTGTCCCCCAATGTCTCCAATTTTGCTTATTCACATAACCGGATACATCGCAATGTGACCCATCCGACCACTACACTCGTTCCAATGACATACTGCCATTTTCAATGCGTTCGATGATTTCATTCGCAAAATCGAAGCGTCGCTCCATATCAAACGGTCTCAATGGCTGATTGATCTGGATTTTGTATGGTTTTATCTTTAGATCTTGCTTCAGGATCCGCCTTAGTGTAGTACGGGGTATTTCAAGTTCTTGAGATGCTCTTGAGGTCGATGTTGAAGGTTGAGCTGTAAAGTGCTCGTACTCGTTCTATGGTTTCCGGTACCCGGATGGTGTTTTGACGTTCTCTAACAGTTGATCTTTCGTCTGCCGCAGATGCTGTTTCTTCAAACTTCACTACAATCCTAAGATATTGTCGGATTAGTAGACATGGAAACACGATAACGAATACTTTGTTACTTTTCTAAATTTATCTCTTTTTTCTTATCTTTTTATAGTGTTCTCCGTTGGTGCGTTATTTCTCCAGAATAGAGTACGCAAGTGTCTTGCCGTAGCTGCAAAAGATTCCCCATTTCTATAATAATATATAATTAATTCCACACGCACTTCCGTTGGATACGACGCCATCTTGAAAAAATGTCAAAGCAAATTTTTCATAAACTTTTTGTAAACCGCACTAGGCCTTCTAGTGTCAAAAATATATATTATATTAATTTCTATTTAGATATGGGAATAGCGCGATTTTCAAAACCGCAACATTAAATGGCCAACCCTTTATTAGGACAGGGCTGTCCAATATGAGGCCCGGCGGCCGAATGCGGCCCGCGACGTTATTTTTTGCGACGGTCTTTAAATGTATAAATTCTCAAATTCGAAATATGCACACGTCTTACATTAACGATAAAATACAAATACAAATTAAATAACTTGTGACGCCACTGGCGAGGGATAGAAGGTCGCAGCCAAGTTACTGGAAATCGAACCGATCTTATTCGATCAGCCTCGAACATTCGAGAAGCCAGATCCCAAAGAATATAATATGAAACATTACACTACGTTACACGAGAAAATGTTTCAGCAATTTACAGGGGAGTCAAGAAAGGCTATCATTACGGATTATAAGAAAACACTAAAACAACAAACAACGTTTTTTAAAAAACCCGACACTGATACCAAGTACAGTATTGCCGCTTCTTATGAGGTAGCGCTGGAAATTGTCACAACAAAGAAACCTTTTAGTTATGGAGTGCTTATTAAAAATTGTGCAATCAAAATGGAAAAATAATTCAATGAAATAAAAATTGAAGAAAAATTCGAAACAGTCTCAGTGTCGCATCAAACAATTGCAAGAAGGGTGAACCATATTGATCAATATGTATCCAAAAAACTGCATGACGCGGTTGAAAAATGTAAATATTTTTCGCTATGCCTGGATGAAAGCACTGATCTGTCCGACATTAGCCAACTTGCAATTTTTATCCGAGCTATTCAGAACCACTTCAGTGTAGCTGAAGAGATGCTTGATCTTATTCTTCTCCATGGCACAACCAAGGGTACGGATATTTTAAAGCTGTAAATAAGGTGATTTCAGACTACGGAAGATTCGATAAATGCTCCTGTATTGTCACTGATGGAGCCAGAGCTATGGTAGGAACTGAAATTGGATTTGCAGAACTCTTAAAACAAAACAACATTAACTGGCCTATGATACACTGTGTTGTTCTCCAAGAGGCCCTGTGTGGAAAATCCTTACGTCAAATGAATGTCATGAAAGTGGTTGTTAAAATAACCAATATGATTCGAGGGGGCAATCCTGCTTTGACTCAGAAAGTTTCGTGATTTTTTAGCCGAAACAGATGCTACATATGGGGACTTGTTACTTCACACCGATATTCGTTGGTTAAAAGCCGGAAACTGTTTGCAACGATTCTTCGCTTTACGCAAGGAGATACCAATTTTTCTTAAAGACGAAGTTAAGTCTAACAGTACGGAACTAGAAAATCAAATGGTAGATGCACAATTTTAAGCAGACTTTGCATTTTTAACAGACCTGACATCTCATCTTAACAAACTGAATTTGAAGCTACAAGGCCAACTTATTTGGATACATAAATGGATTTAAGAGTAAAATTAAGCTTTTCACGTGTTCATTAGAAAAAAAATGGTTTTTTATTTTTCCAAGTTGTAAAAAACATTTTGAAGAAATGAAGGATTTGGAGGAAGTTTCAAATTTACCTCACATAAAAAAATTGAAAGAGAGATTTCAGTTTTTATTCAGTCCCTTACAATTTCGCTTGAGAATGTAAGCAGAGCAGACCTTCAACTGGAATTGTGATGATTTGCAATCAGATCCTTTTTATCAAAGAAGAACTGAAACTGGATTGGATTTTTTCAGGTTGCTGCAAGAAGAACGATACCCTAACTTGCGAAACTCAGGACTTACACTGGGCTCAATGCTGGGAAGCACGTATCTCTGCAAAAGCAGCTTTTCCAACAAGAAATTTATAAAGTCAAAATACAGATGTTCCCTCTCTGATAAGTCACTTACTCAGTTGCTTCGTTTATCAATAACAAATATTAACGTTAATATTGGTGCATTAGTTAGTGAAAACCAACATCCTCAAACTTCCCACAGATTTTTTTGTAACTTGATATTTTTTGAATAAATTAAAATAATAATACAAACGCGTTTTTTCTTTGTATACCGTACCTATTAAAACTCACTGATAAAGTTGCATACGAAGTATGTTATAATGCGGCCCTCCAAACCGCATATTTTTTAAAGCGGCCTTTGGGGCACTTGCAGTTGGACAGCCCTATATTGTTATTGTCATAACTGCCAATTGTAAACATTGAATAGTGTCTATACGCTTACCCTACCATTTGTCAAGTAAAAAATCTGTTCATTATTCAAAGTGTGTAGTCAAGTTGGTACAATTGCGCGTCATGCAGACGTTTCTTTCAACGTTGATTTGCGTCCAGAATTACGATTTGGGTGACCCAACAATTGTGGTCTAAAATTTTCTATATTAGTCAGCTCCCATGAACATGAATCTCTTCGCAGAAAAGTAAGGGAAATGTTCTTTTCGCAAAAAAGTATCAATAATAAAAGTTGACATTGTTATCATAGCATGCTTTAAATATAATCATTTTGATGCCAAAAAATCAAGTTGAACACTGAACACTAATGATATTGAGTATATAAACAAGCGACCCAATTCTAAATAATAACTAAAGACAATGACAAAACAAAAAAAAATAAGTGAAAAGAATTATTTCAGAATGTGGGAAAAACAATTGAAGTTTTATAATTTTCCAAATTATCATAATGGTAAGCAATGTATTAATTAACTAGGTTCTGGTTTCCACATGAAATGCATCTACATACATAATTATACATATCTATGGTCATATATTCTTCGTAAAATTAAGGCCGGAGTAACAGTTGGTGGTATTTAATTTGAATGAAGTTTTCTTTTATCACATGAATATTCACTTACAGGCTGGTGAATAAAAAATGTTGCGGTTTCATCTCTCAGCATTATTTATGGCTTATGAATATTCGAAATTGGTGGTGTAATTGTAAACAATTTTTAACAAAATTTCCCGGGAAGTTAAAATCGAAATTTTCCTTGAAAAATTGATAGCAGATAAAAATATCCTGCAAGTCAATTAACGTAAAAACTTATCTTTAGAATGTAATTAGTTTAATGTGGAAAATCACTAAAGAATCATACAACAGGACATTAGCAACAAATTTCCACAGACGTTTACGTGAATGTGGAGAAACACCGTTAAACATCAGCACGTATGAAAAGAAAATTAGTTTTATTGTATGCGATCAATAGAAAAGTCCAATCGAACGTAAAGTCATAGAGTTAAATAGGAATTCCTATGATAATTTTGAATTTTAAATAAAATACTGTCAATTGTGACGTATAAACAATTTGCAACGGCATTTTCAGATAGAGTTATTTATGTATGATGTAACTCAGCTGCAAAACAATGTATAGTAAAGTAGTATCATAAAAATTAATGCTGTCACCATATATCTTTAGTTCGTTTATATGTAGTAAGTCGAGATGTGAATATTGATGTAAAAGAGATATGCATACCAGAATATACATATACTGTACTTAAAACACGTATTATTGTAGAACCTACCGCAACTAAAAAAATTCCATTGTCAATTTATTTTTTATACTGGGTATATACAACATAAATGCATGATTAAAAATCTGTCTAAATGTTGTGTACTGGAAATTAAAGGCAAAGATGAAGATTTTCAAATTGATATTTGTGAAAATTTTAAAGTAGATTTATCTTATTAAATTTGTGCTAATACGCAAAAGAAATTCCCAACGAAGTTTTCCAAGCAGATCTATTGGCCAGATAGTTTTGCCACTGAACACGAGGAAAATGTACCATATAAAGTGAACAGTTTAAGCAAAAACGAAGATAGGCCAATGAGCCAAGTGTTTTTCTCGTTATAAAGTCTATACGATACACGACTGCAGTAATTCACTGGCACCATTAACCTCACTAAAAGTCATCCAGTTTTCTTTAGTTTGCTTGAATGTAATTTGGAAAGCAAATTGGAAGGAAAAAGCATGACTAATGGAGTTTGATGCTTTGTTTCGACCACAATCTCAATGTCCAAATCATTACTTCTATACTGGCCATCATATCCAAACATGTTTTGTCAGCTCTTTGTAGTTACATAGCGAATAGTAGTTCTTGCTGGTCGAATGTAACAACAATTCTATGGTTTATTTTCTTGCCAGGATAAAGCATTACAGATATTATAAAATTGGAGAAGCTTGGCATGCAATTGGCAAATACGATTTGATTTCTATAAATCGACTCTAAAATTATTAGTACTTATTTGAGACAGGAAAGAATCTTCTTTCATTGGTGCAGATGTAGCGGCTTCCTAGGCTGTATTGCTTATTGAGACTCCTAATGCAGTGTTTACTGTGTAAATTGTGTGTGGGAATGTGTTTGATGACTGTTTGATTAAACATTCTGTCATCATAAATAATATTTCACTGTTAATTAATACCAACACATAAGAGCAACTCATTGTGCCACAAACGACACTAGCGGAATTGAAGTCTCACTATTTGCTATATTACTTCTACGACTATTAAGCTTAACTTGTTTCAAATCGGCATTTAATAAATACACAGGTTTGTTATTATGAAAGGAAAACTGTAGCACTCTTAGTATGTTGTTTTAAACTAAGATTCTAAACATTAAGCAGCAGTACTTTAAATCAATCGTCGAAACTATCATCATTATCAATATTGAAGATAACATTTTCTTTCTTGTTATCCCAAAAAAGCTGAAGTTCAAGGAAAACTTTGAAACACAATTACCTCTAAAACAACATAGATCTTTAGAAAGCAGCATTAAAATAGAAAATTCACAAATTGTAATTCTTAATTAATCTGCGATGGATGCAATTACAGAATTGTTAGAAAAAAATAAGTATTTTTTCCAAAAGGTGCTGGTGGGCTTTATACAGAATAAAGCAAAACTTAGAATCCACACGTTTCCGATTCGAAGATAAATTTTATAAACATCAATAATTACTCAGCAAGTAGTAGAAAACTTCGACGTAACTATCGAAAATAACATCATACACTAATCGTTTTTCAATTTTTATTACCAGAAGTTTTTTTATACAGGGGCGTTATTCCTCTATATCTCTCTTGGTATACATAACACGGGAGCCACAAAAAAGTTTTCAGAGTATGCTATGAACGAGTGAGACAGACATACCAGTAACGTCTGAGCTTAGAAAATTGACATTAATCTCAGAAGTGTCATTCGTAAACAATCATAAGTCAAATTGACAAGTCGAAAATACCTTTTAATTATTTAATAATGGCATTTGTATTTAATGGACAACAAAAACGGTACATGATTAAGATTTATTTTAGAAGTGGTAGCAAAATTAATGGTGAATGGATTCATACGATTAGGGATGCATATCAGGATTTTGCACTAGAATTTCCAGATATTGCTATACCCTACGATCACTTTTGCACATCTATTCGTCGTTTTGTGCAACTATTTAGAGAAACTGGAAGCGTGGATCGCAAAAAGGGTAGTGGTAGACCTACGATTACAACTGAAGAAAATGTTGAAGCGATAAGGCAATTGGTAGAAGAACGTCCTCAGCTTTCTGTGCGACATTTACATCAAGAATTGGATCTTTCATATGGCACTTGCAGGCGTATCCTTAAGCATGATTTACATTATATCGCTACCGCTTACAAGCGACACATGAATTACTTCATGTGGACAAACCGAAACGACAAGAATTTTGTCAACGATTTATTGATCATTTTATTGTTAATAATGGAGGTATTGAAAAGATTATCTTTACTGATGAATCGTGGTTTCATCTTTCTGGCTACGTAAATTCTCAGAATATGAGAATGTGGAGCGCAAATAATCCACATTTTTTTGTGGAAGCACCATTGCATCCACAGAAAGTAGGAGTTTGGGCAGCTATTTGTCAGAGAAGGATTATTGGACCTATATTTTTTGAAGGTATGTCGATTAAAAATAAAGAATTTTAAACAGTACCCAACCAAATCTTATACATTTTAGGAATATTAAATGCTACACGTTACAGAATAGAAATTTTGATGCCATTTGTAAATATGTTACATGATGATGAATTGCAAGAAGGCTACTTCCAACAAGATGGAGCTCGCGTACACACCACCAATGCAAACATTATCTTTCTGAGAGAATTTTTTGGAAATCGTATTATTAGTTTAAATACCGATACAATTTGGCCACCTCGTTCATGCGATTTAACGCCATGTGATTTCTTTTTATGACCGCACTTAAAAAATTCTATTTTTACAACTCCAATTTTTGACCTTAACGACTTGCGACAAAGGATCATTAATAAGATCGAAGAAATTAATAATATGCCTTGGATCCTACAAAATGTTATTAATTCTGTTAAACAAAGAATATTATGTTGTAGAGATGAGGGCGGTGGCCATATAACACACCTTATTTAATTTTGTTATATATCGATTATATTTCTTTTTCCAAACCTATTCTGAATATTATGAGATTTCGCTTAATAAATAATACTGTCTAATCCGATTTGACTTCATTACTAGGTTATGGTTTAGCGTAATTAAATGTCAGTTGGTAAAACCGCTGAAGCAATCTAAGACATAACTAATTTAATCCATGGCATACTCTGAAAACTTTTTTTGTGGCTCGTGTTTTATAAGCTAGAGAAAATATTTAGAAAAGTTGTTTCAATTTATGAAACCGGCCTTTCTGGATCATATAACTCAAAATTATCGCATATTGCATGCATATTGTATTATGGACAAACCAACCAGTCTGGTTTGTCCATAACCATCAGTGACTTAAAATTTTTAAACGCATCCTGTACAACATCCTGTATATGGTTACATTTTGCCGAGGAATTTTAAAGCAACTCTATATAGAATAATGTCAGTTGTTGCATACCGAGAAGAGAGGGCTTAAATACGTTACCAAAGATGTTGCACAATTTAGTGTCTTTTCGAAACAAAATGTAAGTTTTTTTTTCGAATTTTTATAGATTTTTATAGATTCGTTCAAAGAAGAATTTGATTATTTATTAGTTTGAATGAAGCACATGTATACTTAAAGGTAAGGGTTCTAAAGATATTTCAAAATATCTTCATTTCTGTAAGTTGCCATATATGTAGGTGAGGTTTTTGAAAAGAAATTTGAGACACTAGAAGAGGCCAAACTTTAACAGAAATTAGAAATTTTCATTTCAACTTCGTTTGTTGTTATGTTTATCGATATAACTTCATTAAGTTGGAATGTTCTTCTTTCTTCAACTTCTATGTTATATGCGTACTCATCATTAAAATTTCTATTTCTTCTGCATCAGAAGCATATGCCATCTCGACTTGACTTCCTAGTTAATAATTTAAGTGAATGTTTTAAAGGATCACAACAGCTGGATTTATTTATGTTAGACGTTAAAAAAAATAAATTCAAAATGTCGGGAACCTTTTGTAAGCTATCTAATACCTATACAAGGTGTCTGAGCAATAAAAAGACAGAGTAGCAGCAGTCGCAATCTGGAATGTTAAAAAAAGTAAATCAAATATATGAAGTTTCTATTCGTACGCAAACCGCAGACAAAAAAAATGAAGAATTCAATTGGCCTTACGCCGGCCCTGGACGAGCGCGCTACAAAGCGAACGAAGACTGCATCCAGGCATGTATCATTTCGAATTAGCTGCGCGACGTATGTATGTATGTTGTACCTGCATACGATAGATATACAGGTATTCGGTCTGTTGCAAGCTGTTGGATCGTTGTTTGTTCAAGAAAAATGCACGTCCCTATACCAGGTTACTAAAAAGTAACTACTAACAATTGTCCATAATAAAGATCACATCATAAATTGATTTTTCTCCAGCAGCTATTAAAATTAATTACGAGATAATTTTTTGTTTAATTTTTAACAATGCTAGATAAAAAATAAGTAAATAGTTTGATATTGACTGTAAGAAGGCCACAATTATTTGAATCGGCAATTATAAACTGCAGTTGTTCTCTGTCACTGCCACCGAAAAAGTTAGTCCGCTTTGTAGAAAGCAATCGATCACATAGATGCGTTATTGATATTAGTTGAGCTACTACAGTTAGTGAAGCGGCTTATGAATAGTATGGCTGTTGGTTTCTGAATACGCACTTACATATATAAGATTATAAATTGTTTAAACTGCATTCGTTAGTGTCTCAACGAATATAAACATAAGTACATTCTCCGCAATATAATTTTTTAATATAAAAATTTCGTACGAAAATTAATAAATTTATAAATTTTTCTTTTCTTCGTTATTTGGGTATGTTTATGTGTGATCCTGTTCGGACGTTACATATGTCTTTTTATTGCTAGGACACCCTGTATAGAGTTGGTTCGTCATTTTTTTTT